>VXAA01004138.1:158288-169169 GCA_013399115.1 Anseranas semipalmata | reverse complement strand
AAAAAAAAAAAAAAAGTGACCTTCAAAATGTGTGAAATCCGGGTAAAAATACATTTGACTAACTAGCACACCACAGATAATATATCTAGCAATTATTCTGGGCTTAATTAAACAAAACAGCAATGAAAAAAGGTTCAGTATTTTTTCTTTTCTTTATGGTTGTGAAATATTCAGACAAAAGATTAAGAAGCATTTTAAATAGTGCCGGAGCCAGCTTTCCAGCTGTCAGAACCATAGAAACGCTTTCGATTTAACTACTTTACCTCACTCCCAGTTTCTTACTGTTGTGAATATCTTCAAATTCTCTGCATGCAAAGGAAATGAGTTTTTTCTGTTTTGTTTTGTTTGTGTGTGTGTGTTTAGTTTTTTGTTTTTGTACTTGTTCAGCTGTTCTTGGAAAAAAAAAGGAAATCATTTTTCACAAGCCTGTTGGACAGTTGCTACCTGGGAAATACAGAGCTAGACTAATGCCTCAAACACAGCATCTATTTTTAGTTTAGCTATGGAAGTCTAAATGACCCAAATGACTAAATCATGAAAAGGGTGTCCTGAAAGAAGTATAGACACCACAAAAAAAAATAGTAATGTCCCAGGCAAACCAACATGCACAGGTCATTTTCTCTGATCTGGAAATCCAGCTTTGCCCTCACTTTCTTCTGCAGCCTTGAGTATCACCAGCAGCAAAAGGAGGGAGCAGAGCTGCCTGAAGTTTGCTCTTTTCCATACTCTCAGTAATTAGCATATCCCCAGTTAGAAGTACAACACTAAATATTGCCAGACAGTTGCTTGCAACTGATTCTCAAAGTTTCTCACTGTTGTTAAATCAATATTTAAGATTAAGATTGAAGCCTGTTTGGTGCCAATCCACTGCACTACCCCATAAACATCATAAATTAGACCTACTTCTTTGAGGAACTGAAAGATAAGGAATCACAGGTGTCTGCATATGTAATTACAGGGAAACACATGAATTTATTCAACCCTAATCTCTTACAGGTGAAACTGAAAGTATATAATCAGCTAGATGATTTGCCTGATAAGTGCATTTGTCTTCTTAATGAGCTTTTTTCCTGAGGTAGTCTGAACAATTCACGTGTCTGAGCACATCATCAGTAACCTTGAAAACTAAAAGTTAATATTTGGAGGAAAAAAATCCTTACACAGACATGCAGGAAAACTTAAAGATGAAAAATCTCTGTAGGGACACTTGCTAGCTGATGACTAGGCGTGTTTGACATGTTGTTATTTAAATAGGATTAAGCATACAGAGTAAGTGATGGGAGTGTGTTTAAAAGTTCCCTTAAGCAGGAAAATTCCTCAATATTTTCACATGCATTTGATCATTCTGATGCGTCAGCCGACTGCTGCAGATCAGTTCCTGCAGTCCAAATACACTTTAACAAGACAACTCACAGGGACAAGGGTACAGAGTTGAATTTCATGTCACTTGGCAAAGCAAGTGCAAATTACATTCACAGGACCATCTGCTGAGATAGCAATTCCTCTCTGTCAAAGAAAGAGCACAAAGCTTGAAGCTCTGTTAATATATTGTGCTTTTTAAATAAATCACTCCATGCATACACAGGTCATGTTGTGATATTTTTCGTTTAGGATGATGTTTCTCTGAGGGCACTGAAGTAATATAAAGTTTGCAACCATATGTTGTATAGGGCTGTTTGCCCCATTAATCAGCAGACAGTGAAAAGTATATCTGCTAATAAAGCCTTCACATTATACAGACAAGTGTCTTGTGTTCCTGTACCTTCCCCTTGTAAGAAGCAAACTGTCCTGATGGATAGAAAAAAAAAAAAATAAAAGACAGATTTGAGAAGAAGGCTGGAGCTGTAACTTGGCTGGACAGTGATGAGCTGTATGCCTTCCTGATGTTCTGCCAGCCAAGAAATTTTCCAGCTTAACAATCTTCCCATGAAAGTAGCGATTCAATGGAAGCACAGCATTTTGTAAGAGTGTGTCAAGTATGTCAAGACATTTGACAGAATGTCAAATGTTTATCTGTGAATCTTTATCTTTGCCCATGAAGAAAGCGCTTCCAGCACAGGGCTGAGATGAAGGAACAACAGCTCCTGTATTTCTGCAGGTCCACATACAGGGCTGTAACATTTTTAGCACCATCTCTATTTACTTGTGGGTTGCCAGAGAAGTGGGACTGCACTATGTGTGATCTGTTCTTCTCCTAGCATTTTAGACTAAATTCTACAATGGTCTCTGATTGCCCTCCTGCCTTCACAAAGTGCTTGTTGTAAGAACAGACTTGGGGGCCTTGTGAAATGCTGTATTGGAAACATTTCTCATGCCCCTCTGCCTGTAGAGCCAAGGTTGTGAGTCACAAGGCACTCCGGCTGTGCATGAATCAGAGACACTAATGTGAAAACAACAAAAGAGGTCTAGAATAACTTCCCTACTCATAAAGCTGTATATTGAGGGCACTTCCAATTAGAAACAAGTAAGACCCAGTGGAAAACAAGGAAGACCCAAAAGATTAATCCCTTTCATTTCAGGGTAGTGAGGTAAATATTCATACTTGAAAAGACCAATAGTATAGTCTTTTATTTTTTTTCTTTAATTATTCTTTTTAAATTTACAGTCAGAAAGCAAAATCCAAAATCAAATATCTGACAGATATTATTCAACCTTGACATCTTGGGAAAGAATTAACAGCATGGAAAGATCGTTGCTGTTACGATTGGTATTTTTCCTGAAATAAATTTTAATTGTTGCTTTTTACATGTTCACATCCTAGACACAGGTAGTTATTTTACTGTTCCCCTCCAGTCTCCCTTGCTGATAGTTGACAGCTTTTGTTTATCAGCTGGTTGTGTTATTACCAACTCTAACATGCTCCAGTAGCCTCAGTGATCTGAGAGCACTGAAAAAATAAACCTTGAGAGTGACAATTCTGGCAGCTTAGTGGAACAGAGCAGCCAGCAAGCTACATTTTAAAATGGCAATCAATATTAACTTACATCTCACTTTAGAAACAAAATAGATTTGACAAACAGTATCAAAAACCTACCTCCAATTGACTTTTGTAAAGGAATGTTTCTCTTATATTCCATTTATGTTTCTAGAGGTTATTGAAGTTTTTAATAATGTTTTCATGTCATCAGAGAATTTGTTATTGCAGCTGAATTTTCTATTTTTGTGCTTAGAGAAAGAAAACTGTAATCTGTGAAAAAAGACAAAGATTTAGAAAAGGTATTCCAAATAGCTCAGTAACCTATATGTAACCAGAAGACATTAACATATTTGCTGTCATCATAAGGTAAGATTCATTTGTGCATACTAAATGTTTTATTGTTTGGATAAAACTCTTTTCCATCAAGATAACAACACAGAAAGTTATGCATGCTTGTTTCTTTACTAAATCTGCATGTAATTATTTTATAATGGTAGCACCAATGATATAATGTGAAGACAGAAAAGGCCAAAGCCCTCCTCCAAGAATGTGAATTTCAGTTTCTCTGTCTTTCACAGACAGCTGGACAGATGAATTCCTATGCCTAGAATTAACCTTTCTGAAAATACCACTGAGACATTTTTCACTGAAAGGATCTCTGAGCCAAGTTTGTAAAGCACAAATAAAAGCTACCCATCAAAACTGATGAGAGAAAGAGTCAAAATACACATGATTTTTGTATGTACAAAGAGGTGTGTATTGGTTATAGAATGAGACATGTGGAAGCCCTCAATAAGGGCTGCAAAATCATCTCCCTAAGCCAGGGAAGAACATTTGCACCTCTACTGCATTTTTCTCAGATATATATGTCTTGGCCTTAAAAACGTGCACTGACAAGAGAATATATAACCTCTTCAGAAGATCTGTTCCAGTGCCTATTTCAAACTATTAGAAATCATTAGTCTTATGATTAGCCTAAATTTCCCTTGGTGCAATCTAAGCCAATTAACTTTTTGCCCTGGCATGGAGAAGATACTACTCAGCAGCACTTGACATCCTGGAAGATTGGACTATGATGTCTCCCTGATGTCTTTTCTCCTTGAAAGTTAACTAATACAATTAACTCAATCTCTTCTTGTAGGTCATGATTTCTAGACCTGCAGTCTTGTTCTCTGCCTCTGGACTCCCTCTGATTAGTTCTCACCATTCTTGAAGCACGGTGCTCAACAACTGCCACTAAACAGAGCAAAGCCTTACTCCACTTATCTCATGAACAATTCTCCCATTTCCACATCTTCATATGATGTTTGCCTTTGGGAAAATGATCCACCGGTTCCCAGCTCCTTTTCTGAAGAACTGCTGCCAGTTAGCTTGATCAACCTGAAGCAATGTTGTTGATTACTCCTAGTAAAGAATAGACTTTTTCAGTCTCCTTACTGGCTGTCCTCAGAGACTGGCTGGTCTGGAAATTTATTCACTTAGAGACAATATCACAAGCGGAAAATCAAGTTTGCTGATTTTAAGAAGATTTCATTGATTCAAAGTTTGCAATAATATTTCAGCTACACAGAAAATAACTTATGACATTGAACACCACTACTTATAAACAGTGCAAATATATCTACTTCATTAATGAACTTGCGTAAAAACTCATGTTGTTTGACAATGTTGCTCCAATATACCTACTGAGACTATCATACAGATCATGTTGAATTCTCCATTGCCATGCATACATGTAGTGATGTACATCAACACAAAGATAAATAAACACATTAAGCTTTTTATTTTTTTTTTCCCCTAAGGTCAGGCCTTAATCTGTTCTTTAAAAATTATCAGATTTGGGAAAAAGCTTTGCTCAGAAGAGGGACACTGTGTGCAAGAGTCGCTCCATACAGGCCACAGGCAGTGAGACACGGTTAGAGAACGGGAATCGGAAACGACAATGAACTTATATGAATCGCAGTGGTCAGAAATTGGCTGGCCTCAGGGCCTTTGCGTATTTTGCAAAATTCTCCAGAAAATAAATAAATAAATAAATAAATAAATAATTACCTCCTTTGATCACCATGCACAACATCAGCACAATCTGTGGTTACCTGCTGCTAAATCCAGGGACAACATGTGCACTGGCTCAGCTCGTGTCTTGGCTGGGAACAGCTTTTGCATCACGCAGATAAACTCCAAGTGTCCTTATTTACAGACCTCCACCTGTCCCACTCCATTTCTTGGCTCCAGCTTCAACCAGCACCTCCAACAATTTTGTTACCTGTCAGCCAGGAGCCTTGCTGCCCTAAAGATACAATATTAATGAGCAATCAGGCACAGCAGGCCTTAATGCTGCATACCCTATGGAGCCAAGCAAGAGTGCCTCTCTTTCTGCTTGGTGCTTTCATAAGACACAGCCACCGTGCCAGCAAAGAGACAGACATTAATGGAGAAGCTTAGTTATGCAAAAAGGTGAATACCTGGCAGTGATGCACAATATGGAGATATTTTTTTTGTTCAGGAGACGGACAGAAAGCTGCAGAAAGAAATAGCATGCAGTCTTTTTGTTCCTGGGCCCTTCCCATCTCTCCTCTCAGTATAAACAAAAAGCCTGTAAAAATTGTATAGAACATTTATTGTCATTATTATTATCCTTGCACTGTAAAAGGTGGAACAGGGTTTGTTCACCAGGGATATCTATTCTCTTTGCTGTCTTTTTCCAGTCAAATCCTTCATGTGTCTTTCTCAGAACAGCACTTGAATTGTATTTATCATCATTACTTTAGTCTAAATTCTTATTTTTTCCTTGTTAATTAAAATGTCGTTTTGCTGAATTAGAATAAAATAATACTGGTGGCATCTATTAAGGACAATTGTGTCTCTAGATCTATTAGCAATATTTTTCTTATATTCAGTAGCTGTTCTAGATTCACTGTTCCACTTCATCCAGGGTTGGAGAGGTTACAAAATGTTATCCAAAACCTTCAGACAACCATTCATGCCAAATTCTGGCAGAAACTTTTAAGACAGTTACTGGATCTTCATGTGCCTGAGATAAACCAACCAAGCTCTGGAGTCCAATTTTGCTTCCTGTTAGCTGGTTGCAAACCAGAAGGTGAACAGAGTGATGGCAGGGATATGACGGCTGGGTGAGAATGGTGGAGATTCAGATTCAAGCAGTTGATCTAGTTTATGAATGTGAGGAAATGAATTGGGAGATAAAAAACATGCAGAGGTCTATCCTGGCATCAGGTTATTATATTTCAAACAGCAAATATGGATGGGGCAGCCAGCATCCCAAGGAGGGTGGGAAGCAGCATCACTGTTAGAGCAGTAATTAGCACCAAGATCCTCAGCCATTTCTCTCCTGCCACAAAGCCCTTGGCTCATCCAATTTTCTCACTTCTCATGCCCAATCTCACAAAACACCATCCACAAAATCTCTAACTCATCCCAAAAATAAATAAATAAATAAATATTTTGTCTCCCAAATGCTTCCTGGCACTCACCTTTTTCCAGATTTCCCCCTGTGCAAATGTGGCTCTCAGACACCTGAGCCTTGAGCCTTCCCATGTCTCCTGGCCCCATGCTCCTTACTCAAGACCCCCAAATCTGGGTCCCTTTCCCCCCCCCTTGATCTTCCTGCTGGTTCCTGCTCACATTTTGACTGGCAGCTGCTGTGTCTCCGAGCAGCTCCCATCCACCCCCTGCACCCCACCAGCTTTCTTTGTTAACAGAAAGACCCACATTCTGCTACAGGAGGGATTTTAAAATGCCAGTCTCTGGGCATAGTTATCCAAGTGGGACCCTGAAGACAAGGGAGGAAAGAAGAATTTATTTTAGACAGTCCAGATAGATGGTAGCCACAATTTCACAACAGAACTTTAGTTTAGGTTGTCAGAATGTAGCAGCCATAAATTACGGCATTTCTTTTTCAGGGAAATTCAAGAGAAATGAAACACATACATTGGTGAATAATGTTTTATATTATTCATATTTTCCAAAGAAGAATGACCAAGAAAGACCCCCCACACACTTCCCATGTTCATTGTATTGTTTCATTCATATAATACTTCACCATCATCTAACAAAACAAGCGGAGGATCTTCCTTCCTAAGCAGGTAGCTGAGTGCAGCTACCGACAGTAACATTTCTTGCTGCCTATGCCCAAGGCCTGTAGCTATCCCCAGGGAATTACACCACATACAGGCTGCGTTATCTGCATAGTTCATCTTTGAATCTCACATCATAACTGAAAGCCGAACTGTAATAAGGCACTACTGTTAATGTATAGGCAGGACTGGATGTGGTTGCAGGTCTTGTTGATCTTCTGTCCACACCAAGTATTCCAGTTTTGTTTGTTTTTTCTCATTCAACACCCATCTCCTCTGCAGGAGTCTGTGCTGCAGACAGAAAGCACTTACTGCCTGCAGGTAAAAGCTTGCTCTGGGTATTTTACTTTCTGCCCAGGGATTTGCTGGCCTTTTTCTTTTGTTCACCTACCACCACAGGTGAGACTGTCATCCTGATTTAGATAACATGTACTTACAGTGGGTTTTTGCTCCTCTTCTCACATTTTGGGGCTTTTGTTTAAAGCTTGCAAGCATTAAGGGATTTCTTTCACTGTCCAGAGCAAACAGTTGTCCTAGTGTAGCCCTAAAGATTTTTAAAATGAGTTTCAGAACTTGCTAGGACATGTGGGGACATTCATTTGTCCTGATGAAGTTCAAGTCAAGACACTATTAGTGCCTCAAGTTGTGAGTTTCTAGGTCTCAGCCAAGAATGGTTTCTTGGTGAAGCACAGAAGCAACGAGACTATTTAATTAACCTGAAATCTCCCACTGGCACAAAATTAAACTTCTTTTGCCAGAATCATTAGTAATTTGCAAGCTCTATTCAGCAGGAGAGTAACAGATATTTGATCAAATGTGCCCTTTCCAGGAAATGACAGCCGTTATGATGAAGGGGGAAAATAAAAGTACTTCAAAATTCATTCAATGAAGTAGAGTAATTTGGAATACGTCGTGCTCAAAAGACTGTTAACCCTCACTTTTATTTCACAGAACATGTTGGAGGATGAAGATACTGCCCTCTCTTCCTGCTCCCCCCAAACCTGACATGCAGCTTGATTTTAAATGTTTTTTTAATACACACATCTCACCTCTACTCACAGGCAGTTGGCAGGGAGGAATGGAAGCGGTTCCCTTGCCATCATCCTTGACTAGGGCACGCCCTAAACTAGCAAAAAGCTATTTTATAGTGCATATATAATTTATATCAGGTTTAGACTGTTTTCAGGAGGTACATTTTTGTTTATTGGGGTTCATATTATTATACAATTAACATACCAGATAATTGCACACTTTGTACATTTGAGTAGTCATTATTGCTGGGGAAAGGAAAGGATGTTGGTAAAGCCCCACGGATGCTTGTAGGAGCTGCTGCTTTTCGTCAGGCTACGTTAAGCTTCTCTACGGGAATGAGAGCACCACTCAAAATACAGCTGATGTGTCCTGGGGAATCTCTGTAGAGAAGTGTACAACAAAGGTAACAGACCATGGAGCTGTGTGCAGGAAGCACAAGCTGCAGGGAAGGAGCTAAGTATCTACAGACACAGCAGAGACAGCCCAGGAAACATGACCCCAAGGAAAAAGCTAAACAAAGCGGGGCTTATCTACACAGCACTGGCTGCAAGAGACAGTCTGGTGAGCAAAAAGTACTGTCTCCTGCTGTTTTATTCTACCCGTGTTCAAAGACAGAACATTTTGTACCATCCTCATAAATAAAATGGGATTACATCATAGTATCTGTTATCCAAACAGCTCCGGTGCTGCTGCGAACTGGATAACCACCTCAGTCAGAAACAGCAACAACATTGTTCATATTTCACTGAAATGAAAAAAATTGGAGATTACCGAAGAGGAAACTTTGATAATTGCAAGCAGCATTTTTCAAGCCTTTCATTTTTTACAGGAGAATATAATGTTTCCTTTTGTCTCCCTTAAAAAAGAAAATGTGTTCAAAGTGCTGGCACCCTCTGCAGAATGAAAATTCTTTTTTTGAAAGGGAAATTTCTAAAATTAGGGAGCAAAAAGACCTCTGGGGACACAAGCCAGAATGAGCCGGAGACCTCTTTGGCAATCTCTTGCTATCTGCACTGGTACCACACTTTGTTGTACAAAGCAGCTACCTTTAATGGAGGAAAAATGAATAATGGGAACTACATAAAGTTTTCCTCTTTTTAATGTTGAGTGTTGCATACCATAGCAAGGAAAAATCTAGCATAGCATAAAAATGAGCACATACTGATAAAAGAATACATAAATTTATGTTTGTCTATTCTTGAGATGGTGAGCGCAGGTAAGATGGGAAGAGAAAGATTAAAAAATCAGCAAATCTTCAAATCATTTTGATTAACTTGCCCAGAGTATCTTGAAGTAATATAAAATATAAATGTGCCTGCTTGAAACCTGTAGTGTCTTCAAGCACATTGTCAAGACAGAGAAAGATGTGGATGAGCTGCCAAAAGACAATATTTGTCCTGTACTTTTACACAGACCAGGAGTTTCCAGTTAACTGGAGCTTAAGATAATTGAATTAAAAACCTATATAAATGACAGATCTGTAATTTGAAGAGGAAAAAATGGGCTAAGCTAAAGATCATTCACGCAGATTTTTTTCCCTATAATTTCACTTTGCTCATGTGGACAATTTTAAATACAAAGCAGACTGCTTTCCTGTTTCTGACAGGTCCCTGCTAGGATGAGTATTTTCACGTGTATCTGGCAGCAGACAAGAGAAGGTACCCCAATGTGATTGCAATAGCTCCTGACTTCAGGAGATTCTCTCTGTCGGATCAGATCACCACAGCAACGTGGAGACAACCACTGGATTCACAGGTGGATCAGAACAAATAATATCTATATGTCTGCTCATCTCTAATACGTAAGTGATGTAAATAGCTGTCTGATTATAAGGGAAATTGCTTTTTCTTTTTTGATCTGAAATAAATTTTACCACTGGTTTGTGTATTTTTCTGTATATCTTTCAACTTGAGCAGTTAAATTAAATTAAAATCAGCTTCTATTTCAGTACTTAGCACATTTTTCATAAGGATCACAGGATAACTCAGGCTGGAGGAGACCCCAGGATATCTTGGTCCATCCTTTCTCAAAGCAGGGGCAGCTCAGGGCTTGATCCAGTGAGGACCTGCAAACCTCCAAGGATGGAGATGACAACCTCTCCAGGCAGCTTGTGCCACTGCTTGAGCATCCTCAGGGAGAAAAGTCTTTCCTTACATCTAGCCTGATCCCCAGGCCCCAGGCCCGCAGAGCTGGGGAAATCTATTTAGTTTCAGGCAATAAAAGAAATGTATCTATTTTTACTTATTTTGATCAGAAATTACAATTTCAGACATTTTTAAACATGAAATTTTTCTTCTATTTTCCTCCTTCCTATTCTATGCCCTCCCTTTTCAGATGGTCTGATAGTGATTCCACATCACCAATTTTAATCTTGCCACTTCTTGCAATGTGCTGTTCAACATAGTCTACAGTCTTATGGATACAGTTCCAGAAGAAAACATCTCTCTTTTCAGTTTTTGCTCCCCTCCCTTTCTTTCTACACTCTGTACTTTGCAATCTCATCTTTTCTTTTATCTGTATACAAGCAAGGAACGACATGAGCCTCCTGAGGAAAAGAACATATCCAGTACTGCAGAGCTATTCACTATAACTTACTCTTTACCCAAAATGTTGCTTCTTTCAGTAAAGTAGCATTAGAACTGTATAAAAAAAAATGGAAAGATATGAACTCTCTCTGACTTTGTAGTAGAAGGAGAAAGAGATGCAGGCACAGCCTTGAGACATGTATTTAATTTATCCCAGAGCTGCATGCTTAGGCCAGTTCCACCACATTATCCACTTTCACACACATTTAACTAAATCATAAAAATTAATATATATATATATATATAAAGT
>VXAA01004138.1:146065-158250 GCA_013399115.1 Anseranas semipalmata | reverse complement strand
AAGTATTTTTCAGTTTGACTATACAACCTAGCTCTATTTTTCTCCATTTTTTTCTAACCTAGCTTTCTTCCAACACAAATATAATTGAGTATCTCATTATCCAACTTCCTAACAGGTTGCAGTCTTTACTAAAGAGAAGATCCAACAAAACCAAAAATACCATGCTATTATTTTTTAATAGGCAAAGATTAATATTATATCTTATATATTCGGCAATAGGTATTATATTTATTCATTTCACTGACTGAACGTGGGGACATAAAATTAGTACAAGAGATAAAAATGGATGCTTTTATGCATATGTTATGAAATTTATGTATGCACCTTTGCTCACATTGTTCCAAAGGGAAAATTTTTCACAGTAGGCATCAGTTGCTTAATTAGCACAGAATAATTAAAACTTACTGCTGGGAAAATTCCATAGCCCCACAGCAATTATATAGGGAGAGTTCTTGGCTATTGCATGTACAATTCAAAAATAACATTTAGGTAGGTTACCAAAAAACACCAGCTATTCAAAATTGCCTTATAAGTAACAGAAAGACTCCTCAAGCAACTAAGAAAATTAAACCAGAAAAAAAGAGAGAGAGAGAGAGAGAGAAGGATCTAGTAGCCATAGTAGCCATCAGTAAGGTCCAATCAAACACTGTATTAACTGTCTTCATTTCATTTTTCAGGATCAGTTCTTTTGAGAAGAACATTTAGAATAATTAGACAGCAATAGCAACATCAAAGTTCGTTAATAATAATGAAATAGTTCATTCACCACCAGTGAAAGCTCATTTACAATATACTTTCTTCAGTATTTATAAACATATGACTATCAAATTTCAACAGATTTTAGACTTTTTAAATTAATTTAATACCCTTGTAAAATAGAATAAGGTTNTAAAAAAAAATGGAAAGATATGAACTCTCTCTGACTTTGTAGTAGAAGGAGAAAGAGATGCAGGCACAGCCTTGAGACATGTATTTAATTTATCCCAGAGCTGCATGCTTAGGCCAGTTCCACCACATTATCCACTTTCACACACATTTAACTAAATCATAAAAATTAATATATATATATATATATAAAGTACATTCTTCATCTCAAAATATAAATGCTTTGGGATTGCTTGTTATAATCTATCACAATTTTGTGATCTTGTGACATAGATAGAAAAAATGCATGAAACATAATGTAATCCCTTTTGAAAATACTTTTNTTTTTCACAGTAGGCATCAGTTGCTTAATTAGCACAGAATAATTAAAACTTACTGCTGGGAAAATTCCATAGCCCCACAGCAATTATATAGGGAGAGTTCTTGGCTATTGTATGTACAATTCAAAAACAACATTTAGGTAGGTTACCAAAAAACACCAGCTATTCAAAATTGCCTTATAAGTAACAGAAAGACCCCTCAAGCAACTAAGAAAATTAAACCAGAAAAAAAAGAGAGAGAGAGAGAGAGAGAGAGAAGGATCTAGTAGCCATAGTAGCCATCAGTAAGGTCCAATCAAACACTGTATTAACTGTCTTCATTTCATTTTTCAGGATCAGTTCTTTTGAGAAGAACATTTAGAATAATTAGACAGCAATAGCAACATCAAAGTTCGTTAATAATAATGAAATAGTTCATTCACCACCAGTGAAAGCTCATTTACAATATACTTTCTTCAGTATTTATAAACATATGACTATCAAATTTCAACAGATTTTAGACTTTTTAAATTAATTTAATACCCTTGTAAAATAGAATAAGGTTTCGTGTTTGACCCAGAAAAAAAAGTCAAAAAGTATTTTTTAGAAGGAGAATGGCACATTTTTTAACAGAAAATGATTGTCAACATCAGTGACAAATTTTAATTAGAACTTTTTGGTGAAATTCGAAAAATGTGTCAAAATGAGTCACTTACATATTTTAATCTGAGTTTCCCATTTTATTTTGGTGGAAATATTCTGATATGAGCTTTCCTTTTCATTTTGTTTTAGCCTCAATATTTCATTCCCTCTCTCCTATACTGCGTCAACCTGATACTTTTCTGTAAATTCTTTCCTTTGTATGGTGCCCATTAACTCCAATTGCTTTGGTATGGACAATTCACTCTCACTTGAAAACTATCCTCTTCTCGTGACTGAAAATCTGGTGGATGCAGTGCCAACTACCTCATTACTGAAAGAAATACAGTAAGCAATTATGCTGTTTGTGCAGAGATCTGAACTGATATATCCACGTGGCTTATGCAGCTGCGTGTAGCACATGCTGCTGCATCCAGATTCATCTTTCCGGTTCCCCCTTACTCAGCAAGGTATTATCCAAGAGATTTTTAAGTCTGCATCAGGCTCAGCTCAAAAGAGGATACAGGGGGACCTTCAATTATCTAAATGGCATGGACTAGCAAGTGGATTTAGCACCAGAGCCACTGTCTTGTCGATGTAGCTAATATTGCTATATCTTGTATGATGCTTAATCCATCGGGGCTCAGCAGAGGTAATTTAAGAAGAATTTTGTGGGGAAGACAGAAAAACTTTTCTTCTCCTCTTACTTTACCTCCCAACATGTACGGCCTTGATGTTCTATATGGGTCACAATGACGTAAAAGAGTTGCAGAGATTTACAGTGGAGAAGCTGCCGCACGAACAATTGAAATCAATGTTTCAGCAATGTTTTGAGTGAACCCTCAGGAAAATGGCACAAAGCTGTTATATAGCCTGCAAGTGGCAGAGAACATTTCACACTTGTTTTGAGAACAGCCAGGTTAAATAAAATAAATGTTTGATGAAGACAAGGAAATATTGATTCCACAGTTGAGTGGGTTTTAGGAGCATAGGAAAGGAGGAAAAATGAGAAGCAGAAGGAAGAGAAAGGGTTAAGAAAAACTGAGCTGTGTAGCTGCAGTCATGACAGCTATATAAACCCTGTATATGTTTATATACCAGCAGAAGGTGAGAAAAGGTGGAGGGAAGGTTTACATAAAACAAATAGCAGATCATTCACCTCATCTTCTCTACAAAGTGGGCCTCGAGAGAACCCCAAGCCCTGAGGCCAGCTTCAAACATGGAGTGTGGTCTTTGTCCAGCTTTCGTAAAGATGTCCCTCTGTATCTCAGAAAAGGCTGTAAACCTCATCGAGTGGTCAGGGTCTGTGGTCCCAAATATTAACTTAATCCAAACTTTAGTCATCTGTGTTTCAATTAGGCCCTTAATTGTGGGTTCATTAGGCTGGCCACATTTTCACGGAGGTCCTAGATAAAAATCAGCAAGAAAAAGCCACCAAAATGCATTAAAAAGTCCTATTTGTGTCATTTATTAATGACAGCCATATTACACTCTCTTCATGCTAGAGTAAATTAATAACTAAACAAGGTACTGTGCAATGGAGATTCTGCCTGCTGCAAGCATAACATAGAGAACTTGCTTTATTAACTCCTGAGGAGTTTTCAGGGAATTGAAATGGGAAAGAAATCTCCTTTTTGGGTCACTTAAGACAATTTATAATGGACAAAATTACATCAAGACACCATAAACAGATTTGTACAGGTGTAAGTGAAATAGAGCCTGAATTACTGTGACATTTTAAAACTCAATTAAATGACTGAAAAATTTCTTTAATATGAGCCACTGTGGTCGGGTATATTACACTGTGGACCATATTTGTTGCTGCATGTAGAGATGGCTGTGATACATAATCCATACGCAAGTGTGATGGATTATAAGCAGAGCCTCTTTTTCCACGGGTCTGGTTTCATTAGCTGACATGGAATTACTCCTGCTTACACTACAGTTATTGAGACCTAGACAACATTTTAATTCTGAATACGCTCTCCTTCGAGAATTCAAGATCCTTAAGATGACTTTCTTGTACATTTTATTAAGTACTATAGTAATGACTTGGGAGACATAGGAAAGGTAATGACAGGGAGATTTGCAGACATACTAAAAAGAAAAGTGGGAGTAAGAGCAGAGTTCAGTCAAGGAAAATGCTGAGATGATATACAGTGAAGATAAAGAGAAATTCTGATAGGATAAGAAAGTTAAAACCACTGGAATAAATCTTCTACTATGGAGTAACATCCCAAAGAAGGAACTTACATGATGAGTGAGTATGATCTCTATGCCTGAATGTGACATCAACTTTTGCCTCACCACAGACCTATCTGTGGATTATTTAGTATCACATTCATGATTTTTAAGTGGAAAAGCCATGGTCATTTTGTCAGCTTCACTTATTTTGTATATGACATTCCCAAACCTATATCCAAGTCCTTGTTTGTAGGCCATTCTATGAACATGTGGGAAGCTATCATTAGTGACTGGCAAAATTTAATCTTCTACTCTTTGTATTTCCACAGCCACTAAAACCAGCAGTCCAAAGAAAGACAGACCTATCAACTCTTACAGAATTATCAGTTCTGGTCTTGCTCTGGTAAGTCACCCATCAGATTAAAACCAACAAGCTCATACAAGTGTGCTGATGCATACATAATTTGTCTGTAAACCATTCTGGGAAGCTTTTCAAAGGTAAATATCTACAAAGCACAAAAATTCCCATTCACTGTCAATAGAATGTACCTAACTAGCATTCGTGCCTTAAAATATTGAGTCTTTTTCAGCTCTGAAAGTATGAGGTAGTTACCATAAATGAAGATGCAATGTTTCCTATCTTTATAAAATAAATCTGTCTAAAAGGCCAGAATAAATCTGTCCTGAAAGAATAAATTGCAAGACCTGGAACTCAGCACTCTGCTGGAAAAGAAGCCTGTTAGCAACCCATATCACATCAACCATCAACCAGTTGTTTGCTCAAGCACGCAATCTGAGTTGCCTAAGGTAGAGAAAATAGTTATACATGTGGCTCCAAACACATTCTCTCTATTGTTTGGTCATTCTGTTTTTTCCACCTGACTCTTTTGAAGAAATAGGTAACAGTTTTGAGAGATGATAGCATCAGCAATGCAAAGAGAAGTATGCTTCGCTCTTCCCCATGGCTGACCATGACTTTAAGCTTGAAGGTGTCCCACAGTAATGTCTGTGAGGGAAACAGAAGTGTTAGGCTCTGCCAGAAACACCTGGGTAGTGGTGAGTGGCTGGAATGACACTAAGCAAATAGCATTTCTGCAGGAGTGATTAATTTTAATAAGGTAATGAGTCGTCACAAGAAGTGACCTGTGTCCCTGTCAGGCTGAACTATGGTCACTCATCCCAAAAGAAGAATCTTTAACTCCTACTTCAGGCGCTGAATGAGATCTGGTGAGGATATAGTCCCCCAGATCTCATCCCACAAGGATCCCACAAGCCAATACAACCCAGTGAAGTTGACTAAGTTCCCAGTATCTGGTCTTTAAGCATATGTAATTTCAATGATGCCAGCAGCTCAATTAACTTTAACAGATATTATCCATATGCTAAGGGTTTTACTAGATTGCAGTCCAAGCTATTAGTAGCAATATCATTTGCTGACTGAAATAGATTTTTACATTATAAATATTGACAGATGGAAAGCCTCAGCTTGGCTTTGGGCATGAGAAACGTGGGCAAGGAACACAAGATAAATATTCCACAGTAATTATTCTATATGGCATTATGCAAAAGAAAACAACCCACATATAATACAACAACAAAATCCTACTTGCCTCGTACTGAAGTAGCTGGATGGTTAATTAAGCCTCTATCAAATACATAAGCATACCATAAGCAATATACAGTGGTAAGTAAACTCTCATTATCACTTCTCCCAGCCAAATATGTGTCCAGTATCTTAAGGGAAATAGTGTCTCTTAAGTAGGTGTGACTGTTAAACTGTGAGTAATTTGTATTTAATTTTAAAAATACAAGTCTGCTTTATTCTGAAATAGAAACGAGTAAACTGTGGTTATCACTTTCTAAATACCACTTCAATTAAAAATGTGTTTAAATTGAAAACCAACTGGTTAAAAGGATAAATGACTAGAGGAAAAACATTTCAAAATATTTTGGACTGACCCAACATGAAACATTGTTTTCTTCGTTTCACCGGGAACAAAAAAATCTAGCTTTTTTTCCTCTGAATTTCAGTGTTGTGGGAGATTCACAAATTTTGGCTGCAGAGGTAATCCTTCATGTCTGATGTGCTTAACAGAAATAAAGGTGCCAAGTTCCCTATTAGCATGAAGTAAATCCATTTAAAAAAAACAGCCAGGTCAGAAGGAACAATTGCAATCAACTAACGTGACTTTCTATACAACACAAGCTTTCTGTTTTTAATCTAGAGGATATTTTTTAGGACTGTCCTCCAAAACAAACCTAAAAGCATACCCAGTCTTGATTGAAGCTCTGACAGCAACAGGGACAATGCCATAACCCTTGATATGTAACTCCTCTACTATTAAATATATATACTCACATGCCTGGCTCCAGTTTGAGATTATTTGGTTTACAGTGGGAAGAATTAAATGCAGTCATGACATTGATGCCTTTCTTAATTTCCTATTTGACAGGAAGCATTAGTAAACAGTGCTATAAAAAAGCAAGTGAAACACTTCCCATCTGATCTGGCCTCTAAAAATTGCACTTGAACCTTAGCTAAACACAGACATAAAGAGAACGTCTTTTAAACATCCCTGTTCTCTAGCAAAGGTTGTTAGAAATGGCCCCATAAAGCGTATGTTCAAGACTATTAATTGTATTGCAGCAAATGAAATCTCAGCAACATGTCTCCATTACACAGAAGCCCCAGATGTTACACCAGTGATACTGGTTTCACCCATTGCTGTTTGGTATAACTACCCAAAGGAGTAAGGTGCAGGAGGAAAGCCTTTGTATTACGCATTCACTGAGGCAGGAGAGTTCACCAGCTGAGAGGCAGGGTAGTTTGAAGACTAGTGTGATAAGGAAGAAGGCTTCTGTAAGGCAAAGAGGCTGATATTGTGGAAGAGAAAGGCACAGTAACCCAGAAAAAACTATGGCGGGAGGTTGGTACTGTCAATGCACGCTTAGGCTTCATTGACATCCTAAGGAATTGGAGCAGGAATTTGAAATGAAGCTTGTCTATAAATATTTCTTTTCTGAATCAGGACATATAACCCAAGTGTATATGATTAATAACATATGTTCAGTTTAAACACTTTAAAATGATGAAGTTTTGGAGGATTCAAGGTATTTCATTTCTCTGACCTGGATGTCCATGCTCATCATTAACAACCTGTAGAGGAGACAGTTGTGAAAACCATATGTTTAAGATGATGGGTATACAAGTAAACTCATTGTTGGGATGTGCAGGGATTTGTATAATGAAAATGTAAACTGACTATTAATCTTGAAGGTGACTGATCAAAAGTAACAGCAGAAAGGCATGGTCTGCCAGAGACCAGTGATGATTAGATAAAATCAAGACACGATGAATGAGGAAATATCTGATTAGTGATCCATGGGATCAGACTAGAGATCTCCAATAAAAGCACAAGCTGTGGCAGATCAATTTGGGGAAAATTCTTTTGAAGATACTGAAGAGACCAGTCAGTGAACACAGCTGCCAATCAAAAGAGAAAAGAAGGACACTAATTTCATTATGTGACCAGAGCTACAGGTGCAGACCCTGGTCTGGATCAGTAAGGGAGTACCCCAGAATAGTGACAGTTCCCCACTATTATCTGCATGCGGTATCTCCCAGATACCAGTTGAGTAGAGCATGAGAACACCACTTCCCTGGTGTTGACATGCTGAATTGCTGGTGGATAGAAAGGTGGTATTCCCTAGTAATAGGAAAACCCATGTGAGAATAAGGCATCATGGTTTGTGTTAGTATGGCTGCATGTTATCATTTAAGATGCCAGGTTAGATATGGGTTTGTGTATAGTTGTTTAACAATTATTAACAGTAGTGATTGGAATATTGATTTATGTAATAAAAAACAGTGTAATACAATCATCCAATTCAATCATTGGTGTTTGTGCAATTCAGTCTTTAATCAAGAGCTTTGGTTGCTCTGCAACACAGCCAGTATATCTTTTAAACAGCAGACGAGTGAAACAAGTACTAGAAATGTGCTTTCACTAGTAACCAGACCTGACTTCCAGATACACACAAGAGCAGCAGAAGAGCCCTGCAAAGCACCGAACAGGATGAGCTGGGATGAGGCTGCAAAACAATTCAAACTGTTGCCTTGCCAGATCTCATAAGAAGTGTCACGACAGATTATCACCTCCTTCTGCTGAGCTAGGCTCTCACCCAGCTGCATTCGATAAGAAAAGAGCCCCAGAGCCACTTTTGTACCACACAGTTA
Source organism: Anseranas semipalmata (assembly GCA_013399115.1). Classification (NCBI taxonomy): domain Eukaryota; kingdom Metazoa; phylum Chordata; class Aves; order Anseriformes; family Anseranatidae; genus Anseranas; species Anseranas semipalmata. Next base: position 150,006 of record VXAA01004138.1, on the reverse strand, counting down.
AGAGCAAGTGCAGCAACCTTTCCAGTAATGCCAAAGAGTATGGGTTGTTGCATCCACATTAGTGTCCACTAAATCCACACCTGACTCTGTGCTCAGTATAGATCTTTGTTAATTTTAAAGGGCACTGAATCTTATACCCAGAGGACGTTCAAGCCTTGGTACTGCAAGCAAGACCATACATACCTGGAAGTGAGAAGAGACAGAAGAAGAACCAGGAAGCACAACTACTAGAAAGGCTTGTACAACAAAACATGCAAGGCACTGTGATCAACAACAGATAGGAATACAATGTACCAGGAAAATATCACTTTTAACAACAGGCTAAGGGTATATTACTGATCCATTACTTGAGACATACATTATATGTGGGCTGGAAACAGGACTGAGATGTGCTTTGGATGGTTATGCCAGTCCTGTTGCTGCACGTGGTCAGCAGACCCAAGTGGGAACTTTGCAGCAGAGATCAGATGAGTGTTTCCAGTAGGGATCTGCATACAAGGCGTTTTCCGCTGCATAGCTACAAAGAGGGAAGTGGTAACACCAGTAAAGACAACTAAGGAGAAGGCACAGGCCTGTGTGTGCACAGAGCCTCCAGGCAATGAGAACCTTAATCAAAAAGGCTCATCTTTCAAAATATGGAGTCATCTCAATACATTAGGCATGCTCTGAGAACAAGAGGTGCAAAAAAGGGGAGAGACAAAGAGGACAAATCTCCCTGTAGCTAAAGTTTAGTCACACAGTTAGATTATTTCATTTAAGTCCACATGTTGGAATACTTATATTAACTTACACAGCAGCTGAATTAGCATTTATTATTGTTATAAAATAAAATTATGTTCATTCTGCCTCTTTCTTGGACTTTCTGATAAATATGGCATAAAGTTCTAAAGCGCAGAAGTGGCAGAAAATAAGTGCACTGACTTTCTGAAAATATGTGGCTGTAATTGCAGATTTTTCCTTCCCAAATCAGAGAAAAAAAAGAGCAACTGATGACTACAGCTGGATGAATACTGCAATCATTACCCTTGTTATAATGATATATTTCAATAACAACCACCATACTTGATCCCCATGGATGGTTTTACAATGACCATGGATTATGCTGAGAAAATGCTATACCTAATTTTACTCTTAATGGAGTGTGAAAGTCTTGCTATGTGCTAGAGACTAATTGTTACTTTAAATGTAATTTACATCACTCAAAGAACATGTATGCTTCATGGTATTAATTACAATATACTGCAAAATGTTTGGTTGACAAGAAATGGTGGATTTGGTACGTCAAGCCAAATGAAGCAGTTATCTCACTAGAAAAACTCATATTATCATTTAACAAAAGCACATTTTACCATAGATAGCATGTGGCCACATGAAAGAGCATGCCTGGACTTCAGAACATTTGGTATCTGCATAATTAAACTAACTAATCAATTGCAGAGCAGTAGTCAAAAGTCAAATCTTAATGAACTGGAAAAAATGATACTTCAATTTTCTGTCTCAAATACACAAATTACCATAATAAACACAACATATTTCTAATAAGTGAAAAAAAACAGTATTTTTTCTTATTCTTAGATGGTTATTATGTATTAAAGACATTAATTGCAGTGGTTTTGTAAATCATCAAGTTTACAATCATCAGCTTGGTTTGCATAACTTAATAAAAATAAAATAAATATGCTATGTAAAACCCACAAATTCTTGTCCCTCTCTGCACAATATTGTTTTTTTCTTGTTGAAAATATTTTCTTTCAGATTTTATTATGAAGCTCCAATTCCATCCATGCTGAAATGTAGGTAATACGTATGCAGTGCATATTACCCAATATGTAGGTACCTACTGGGAGAGAATTAGTATTTTCAAGAAATCCAGTTACCCCTAGAGAAGTGGCTGCAGAGCTGACTGGTAGAGGTCAGAAGCAGCTTTTCTTTCACTTTGCTTCCATTCTTAAAGTATGGAGAGGGATTTCATTGAGATCAGCACAGTGATAAACCTAACAACAGTCAATACTATTCTCCATCCTATAGTCATATATATCAGCAGTCGAGATCCAAGCCCCATTCTGCAAGGCTCCACTAGCATGCAAGTCCCAACCTCAAGAGGGCTGACTGCAACAAACAATGAAAATTGATTTTCAACCTTATCTTACTTATCAGAAAATGAGACATATCCATTAAACTAAGATATAATGGAGGTCAGGGATATCATGAGAATCTGTACCTAGGCATCCTGAGTTCCAGTGCCTTGTCTGAAGTTGCAAAAGCATGGAAAGAAAAACATGACCTGAAACTGTTACCACAAATAAGGAACTTCAGATAGGATGTTGCTAAATCCTTATTTCATGTGCAATTTGCAGTAAATCTCAATTTATTTTCCAAAGTCATTCAACCAGCTCATCAGCATAGCTTGTTACATATATCTATCAAAGGTGCTTTAACTCAGTCAAGAGCAGATATGAGCTTATGTAAGGGGGATGGTGGGGAAGTATCCTAAACCAATTTATTGGGATGGATTCATACAGGATTGTCCTCCTGTCCATGAACATGTGAAACTGTGAATATTACCATTAGTTCTCAACAATAAACCTAATCCATATTGCACTGTTGCCCTACCTCATTTTAGCACTGCAAAATAGCCAAAGCTTTAGAGAATAGATCAGCCATCTGCGCCTGCAGGTGTTTACAATATAGAATAAATTAAGAAGTGACAAGGCATTGAGAAGGTTACACTTGAATAATTACCATGGAAAACTCAAAATCTTACGCACCATTTCAACTACTGAAGATGAAGTATCTTTCTCTGTCCTTTTAAAATCAGTTGCCACTCTTGTTTAATTTGCCCTTCTGTCTGAAGGACATCTCCTTTCTTTAAATACAAAACACTTGCAGCAATTAAGCCATGTCAATACTTGTGCTAACAAAGGTTTTTTTTCTTTTTGATTTAATTGATGCAATAAATTCAGTTACCAATGTTGAGCGCAAAGACCTCTGCTTACCTATTTCCATCTAAGACAGCCTGCTCTGTAAAAAATCTTCTGTCTCTAGCTCCTTCCTTTCCTCTCTGAAAAATTTTAGGAAATGTTCAGTTCAGACATGGTAAAAAAAAATATATGTTGAAATATATGGGTTCAAAGACATCCCAAACCCTGCTTCCCAAATATGGTCTTGTTTCATGGAAGGCACGGGCATTTTGCATCATCTACTTTGAACTGAAGATCAACCTCGAGTTTACTTACGCATTATATGTCTTCAACACGAAAGCTGCAGATGTGTTGTCACAACAGGAACACAAAGACCTTAGATCTCATTAGAACTTGTCCAGCCTTTAAAAATTAGAAAACAGTTTTTAAAAATCTCCAAAATTAATAAAATATTACTATAATGGCTGAGCACTGAAACAGAAGAAATGATTCAATCAATGAATCATAGAATCATAGAATATCCCAAGTTGAAAGGGACCCACAAGGATCATCGAGTCCAACTCCTGGCACTACACAGGTCTGCCCAAAAATTGAGACCATATGACTAAGAGCACAGTCCAAACGCTTCTTAAACTCCGATAGGTTTGGTGCTGTGACTACGTCCCTGGGGAGCCTGTTCCATGGCGCGACTACCCTCTCAGTGAAGAACCTCTTCCTGATATCCAGCCTGAATCTCCCCTGTCGCAGCTTGACACCATTCCTTTGGGTCCTATCACTGGTCACTAAAGAGAATAGGTCAGTGCCTGCCCCTCCGCTTCTCCTCGTGAGGAAGCTGTAGACCGCAATGAGGTCTCCCCTCAGCCTCCTCTTCTCCAGGCTGAACAGGCCAAGTGACCTCAGCCGCTCCTCATACGTCTTCGCCTCTAGGCCCTTCACCATCTTCGTCGCCCTTCTCTGGACACTCTCCAGCAGTTTCACATCCTTTTTGTACTGTGGTGCCCAGAACTGCACACAGTACTC
>VXAA01004138.1:131038-145946 GCA_013399115.1 Anseranas semipalmata | reverse complement strand
TCTGTCCAGATCTCCAGATCTCTCTGCAAGGCCTTTCCACCCTCAAGGGAGTCAACAACTCCTCCCAGTTTAGTATCATCTGCAAATTTGCTCAAAACACCTTCTAGTCCTACATCCAAATAGTTTATAAAAACACTGAAGAGGACTGGCCCTAAAATGAAGTGTTCTCAATTTTGAAAATAGGGATCATTTTAATGTTTTGCTTCTAAATATCATATATGATAAATTCTTAATGTGTACGATGAGAAATATCTACAGGATCTAATTACAGAAAATATTATTTTTTTTTAGGGCTAGGGAAAAGATTCACCTTTTCTAAATTTGTTTACAATTTTAAAAAGAAATAGAAAATAAGTTAAAAAAAAAGAGTTATAGCATATTAATAGGGAGATAAATATCAGAAACTTTTACGGAACATCTGTTATACTGAGCTCCCTGTCTAGCTATAGCAGTAGCATATTTCAGGATCTTTAGAGGCAAGCCAAGCACAAGAATAAATAAATATTAATAATTAAGAATTCTTGTATCTTCATGTGGAATAAGCTTTGTTTTGATATTCACAGAAGACTATGAACAGATATGACCACAAAGAGCTCAGATGCAAATCCATCTTCCAGGACTTTCCATCTAGATAACAGTGCTTGCTCCCAGAAGTAATTTTTCCTATTTAACTGTCTGGAGAGAAAGAAAAGAGACAGAGAACGCTCCTCACGCTGCTTGTCACAGTGGCCCTGAGAAAGATTCAATGCTGCTAAGCTAGCAGTGGTGTGTTATTATTGAATAGGCTGAGCAGTACTCATACACTAAGAAAAATAGTTTCTAGAAGTGTAGAAGAATTACATTTACCGCCAGTTGTAGATTGGTCCAGGGCAGCAAGCGGTGCACTCTACAGCATCTTGTGGTCCTAAAAATGAGATTACTCACTGCCAAAATTTTAGAAGTTTCTCCAGGAGATAGAATAAAAGACAATGGGCTTGTAATTTTATAAAATGGTGGTTGCATCTTCGGTTGCAGCTGAAGAAAAGCCTGATATCTGTCATCTGCAGAAAAGGGAAAGATCTGTAGGGTCACACAAGCTTTTGCAGAGATGCAGACTCACCCCTGTGTTTGAGGCACTGATTTAGAGCTACTGGATGTCCTAGCTTCCCACTCCTTTATCCCAGAATCTGTAAGTCCAGATTTTGCTCAGACATAAAAAAGTGTCACATTTCTATAGTATGCGAAAGAAAAGAAAAGAAAAGAAAAGAAAAGAAAAAAAAAGAAAGAAAGAAAGAAAGAAAGAAAGAAAGAAAGAAAGAAAGAAAGAAAGAAAGAAAGAAAGAAAGAAAGAAAGAGAAAAAGCAAAGAATAGGCTTCTGACTGAGGTAGGGGTTGTGGCTAATCAAAAAAATTGGTTGGGTTAGTAGCACAAAAAGCGCAAGCAGAAAAGCGGGTTACCTTCCAGTACAGCTGGAAAAACAGAAAAATGTGTAGCAGCACAAAAACAGCAGCAAACCTGGACACGGGTAATCTCTGTAAAGCAGATGTTATTAATATGTCATATACTGGCTGGTGTGCAGAGGAGCTAATAAAATGATTTACAGCTATAATTATTCTTATTTTATTATATGGAATGAACTATACTAAGATGCAAATCTACTAACCTACTCTGAATATTCCTAATAAAGGAATTTAATCTTGACCTTGAGCAAGACTGATGTGTCAGGGCTGGCATACAAAAGAATACTTTTTAATATGATTTTACACTCTCCTGCCCAAAAGGGAAGCAGTCAGTTAGGGGAGAGGTTGCTGGTAGCACAGTAGATGTGATACTGCTGGGGCTTTGTGTCCCCAGCTTGAGCAAGTAGCAAGGCTAAGTGTATGTTCCCAGCAGGTACACTCAGTGATACATATTTATATACATTTTCTTTTAATTAGCAACACTTAATTACTTGGTTCACTGCTGTAGTTTTTGGTGGACAACAACCATGGAGCAGAATCCAAAAACCATGGATCTAACAGCAGACGTTATCATCAGTTATTCTTGTTGTCATTACCGTCAGGAGGTAAATCAGGTATCAGGCTAATGTTCTAGAAAAGTAAAAAATATTTTTAATATATATCTTCTGTTCATAGGTTTTGAAGTGAAACTTCATTTTCTGAACAAATACAAGCAGAGTAGGTCAGCTGCTCGTGTTATTGCTCCTAGCCAAGCATTGACACTGGGGCAACTTCATGTTTTGATGTTTCCCATCTGACCTGGTAATATAGACCTTATCTCAGGAGCAATCTCTACAGTGAGCAGCAAAAGCCACCTCCTTCTTCTCTTAAACCTTCATTGGTCCAAGTGCAGAACTATCTCCTCCTCCAGAATAGTTAAATGATCTAATCTGTGCTAGCTGGGACTTTGCTGATGTTTCCTCTTATCTTCAGAGACGTCTCCCGCAAACAAACATTTCCTCCCTGACTCCATCTAGCTTCATCTATAGCAGGACAGGGAGGTAAAAACCAAGTCAGATGTTTCAGAACAGGAATGAAAAAAATCAGAGTCAATGACAGGAAAATCTAGTACAGGTGTACAGAGACAAGTTTTCATTCACTTGCCCAACTGCCAGGCCAAGAGACCTACAGACTGATTTAATACATTTGAATCATACATAGTTGAGCAAAACTGAGCATTTGTAAGATTATCTAATTATTAATTATCTAATTATCTAATTAAAATGTTAGCAAGCAAAACGGACAGCGTGGAATTACTCCACAGAAAATTGCACATAGCATTTGTTTTATGTGATATACTCCCTTCTTCAAAGGCAGATTGTCTTTTCCTTCCATTTTGATTTTTAAAAAGCTTTTGGTGTCAGTTTTTGAACACTGAAAAACACATTTTCTGCCCAATGCTTTTCGTCCTTTCTGTAGTTTTCACTAAAAATAGGTGGGTGAGGGAGGCAGTGTGAGAAGTGAGAAACCTCACTTTGAAACTATTTTTACAATTGTACAAAAAGTCAGGAAGCTAAGAGCGTCTAGTATATTGAGGCAGAATTGGAAACATGTGACAGTTTAGCTGTGATAAAAGTAGAAAAAAATGGGGACAAAATTTTCTTGCAGTGAATGTGGAAACAGTCACGACCATCGCCCAGCACAAAGCCATAAAACATTCCCAAGGAGCACATGCGTCAGCACACACAAACCACAAAAAACGAGGCAGGCAGGTGTTGTTAAAACAACTCATATCCAACACTCGTGGCCAAACTAGAGCCTCCAGTATCAAATTTGACAGACTGGCTGGCACTCAGGAAGATCTTGCAGTCTTTGACACGCGTGCTGGAGAATATGAGTGAGAATTAACACTGTTATCACATTTAATTATATGCAAGTGTTTTATCCTACTGCAGAGTGGCTCTGTATAAGAAGTCACAAATATTTACTGCCAGTATTTTGCAAATAATTTTAGCAATTAACCTTTTGTTCACAGTTACTGAAAAACACTAACTGGGGCAATGAAGACTTGCAGCAGCCTTTCATTTTTATTTTTTTTTTATAAGCCAGCCTGTTGTTATTTTAGCAGTATGCAAAAAAGCTCACCTGGATGATCGGGTTAAGTGGAAACGATCATTTATTTTTGCTGCACAAAGGTGTGCACTTCATGTGAAAAGCAAAATACAGATTTTTCATGTTTGCTGCTTGCCACTGTGAGTTGGGAGACATGAATGTCTCTGCATGAGCAAGTTTTTGGCTGCCTGCTTCATCTTCACTTTAGCTTGTCTAGCCCATCTCAGATCAATTTTCAACTCAAAATTATTGCAAAGTACATATGAAATTCAGAGAAGGGATGTGAAGAAGGTATACTGAGGAAAACTTGTGCTACACTGTGGCATTGGACAGTGTATTATAAATTTCACCATCGCACATAGCATTCTGAAAACAAATAAAGCAAAAAAGAAACATTTTTGTGCTTCCTGGCACTTGGAAATTTTTACATTTCACGTTTCACTGCAGCACAAAACATACAGGCATTCCTAATTGAACTTTCTGACTGAAATGTAACTGGAGTTGTCCAGTTTACACTAGTTTTACCCAAATTAAACCATTAAAATGTAGAATCATGCATTCATGTACATTTAGATCTTGGAGGGCAGACGTGTCAGCATTATTCATCTCACATACCAACCAGCTTCTTACTCAGAAACAGCCTAATTCAGTGAGATGCTATTCAGCAAGAAGAAAGGTATCGGAATTTTACACTTAATCATTTAGCTCCCGAATCAGAGATCCGTGCTATTGACTTCCTGGGTTAGCAGAGCACTAGAATGAGACGCAAGAAGCCTGATGTTTATCCTCTGATCTGCCATCACTCTGGAGGGGTCACGCTGGTCTCATCGTGTCTGCCCCCTGAATATTAAAGAGAGATAAAATATTATTTACCACCATAACAACTATAAATGCAAGAGAAAGTAGTACACTATGCACATAATTACTGTCTTGCAGTTTGAAGGCACTGGTTTTTTCCTAGATAAGAGAGGAATAAAAGTGTATATTCTTGCAAGAGATCAAACACATAAAGGACAGATCTATGGCAGAAAAAGAAATGCACACAAATAATTGGACTTAGCAGAAATGTGGTATCTCAGAAAAACAGATACAGGAAGAAAATTGTGAAAAATAAATGAAATAAGCAAAAAAAAAACCATAAACAAAAATACATGGCATCAATCTAGCAGGCTTAGACCTACCTAAACTTCTATGTATTGAAAATAGTGATATTTTACATTTAAAACTGTGGGACTGACATCTATATTTTTTGAGTCATAGTCTTGCAGATCTACACTGAAGTTACGCTGTACCCATAGGCACTAGATGATTTGGTTACAGGGTTTAGTGTCAACCTGTAATTTGGACATCATTATTGGATTGCTTTGGGGCTGTTTTGAGCACAGTAATTTCAGGATGTGTTATCACAGCACCTGAAAAGTACATAGTGAAAATGAACTCAGATTTCCAAAACTTTTAAAGCTTCTGGGAAGAACTATATAGAATAAGAATAAACACTACTTAGCAAAAATAATGCGTAACAATAATATATTCAGTAGTTTGGTTTATGAAAAGAAATGGATAACACAGGTCTATTTATAGAACCTTATAAGGCAGAAAGATTAAAAACAAGCTTTTAAAATACATTTTGTAAAGAAAATTCAGGTTTCTGTTTCCTTCTGATTCTGAGGAGGATAAAAGTTCGCAAATGGTATCAGCTTCTAGCCAGTTGATCCTGGAGATTTTCTTCATTAGGTAAAAAATGAAACCCAAGAGGTACTAAAGTGATCTATAAAAGAGGATGGGCTCATTCCTTCGTCATGCAAACCACTGTGAAAGAAACAGCAGCCGTTCAGGCAGATTATGCTGCTTCTGCAGATCTGCGGTACCTGTTGTCCATGCCTCCTCAGGGAGCTCATGTATGCTCCTATACCCAGATACCTTCCTCCTCACGATTTTTTGAACCTATCTAGATGTCTTCCTGCTGTCTTTCCTTATCTATTCAACTCAGGTATAACTTTCATCCTCAAAATCTAGCTGCAGAGTCAGTGACAATCCCCAGCCCACCAGCTCCTGGGTTTGTCATTTGTTAAACTCCCTGCAGATATGTTTGCAGCAAACCAGTTTTGCTAAGTTTCAGCTGTCTTGCTGCTTGATGAGAGCACCGTCTGGTCTGGCACAGACTACTTACAGTCTCTGTCAAACAAATGACAGATTCTGCTTTTGCACAGAAATATTTTCCAACGCAGCAGTGTACATGATAACAATCTCATAATGTTCAGAGGCAGATGCTCTAAATTAGCCCTGCTCTACAAATGGGAACAGCAATGAGGTAGGGGGAAGGGAAAGAAGATGAGAAAGACTGAAGCATTTTGCCAAAGGTCACATTTCAAACAATTTAATATAACTTACTTCTAGAAGGCTTCTTGCCACAAAACTCTGCAAGACTCTCTTTTTTTCCTTGTTTTTTTAGCATATCAAGAAAATGGAAACATCGATAGGTAGGCACTTTAGCTTGTCATTTTAGCTCTTCTCCATTTTCTTTCTTTTCAGTAAGAAAAAGAAAAAAGAAAACACTCGAAATGAGGCAAGGCCTTTGACTTCAGTCCTGAGAAGAAGACTGCTTGAACTCTATAAGCATTTAGATTGTTTAGTTCTTTTGCACAACAATAGAAGCACCGCTTCTTTCAAACCATTTTGGTTTAATTTTTGCTGGTATAATTCACTGGTACTGGTATAAGTTCAGTGACAATAAAGTCCTTCTATCTCCACAATTTGTTGCTGGAGGAATTAAGGGGACAGAAGGATTTAACATGCCTGAATTTTGTCACAGGAAGCATTGCCACAAGCAATAAACACCACATAAAGTTTTTAAACAAGATGGTGAACAAGCACTATTGAGAACAAGAGCAAACACATCTGAGAAGTACTTTCTTCTCTAATAAGGAAAAGGAAAGGCTGTACAACAAAGGAAATAACCTCAACTTCTAACTCATTTTGCTCCATCATTTCAAAATGTTTCCCTTAGATTTCTATCCTTTTCCAATTTGTAAGTATCATGAACTGAATTCAGTCTGGCCAAAAATGAAAGATTTTTACTGGGAAAATCTTTACATAATTTCAAAATTTTCAAAAGTTTGTGGAAGTTTTTCAATGAAAGATTAATTGAAATTAACTCTCCAAGCAATTTCATTTCACTGAAACTATTTCCTGATCAAAAAGGAATCTGAATGATTGGCATAGGATTAAAAATAATAATAATAAAAAATATCCAGTTCTAATTAGGGCATTCCTAGGAAAGTGGAACAATCTTCAAGTAATAATAGCATAAATGAAGAGGCACGAAGTTAATGTACTTGTAGCTAGTGTGAACACAGTCTTTTGAGAAAGAAGATATCACTTAAATATGAAACTGAGAAAAGTAGGATGTTCCTAAAATGAAAGATGGGTGCTAGAGAGGAGTCTGAATGAGAGGAAGTCGGGAATATGCATCATGCATGTTTAAAAAAATGACACCATTGCTTGATACAAAGATTGATACCTTGATGCAAGAGACAGCTAGCTTTCACTTCCCATGCCTAGGATGTTATTTACTTCTAGGACTGTGTAGTTTATAAGACAGAGGAGAAGTAACCTCAACTACGCTGAAACTCATAAAATAAAATACCTCTCCACTTTAAGCGAGCATTACCCAATATCACAGTCCTTATGAAAGAAATGTTTTCAAATATTACAATAGACAGCTTTGGTCTTCTTGTGTTGCTTAGTGTGTTTTCTCTACATCTTTCAACTGCTAAGTAAAGCTGAATGTTGCCAGGCGAAATCCTTTAGTTTACACAATCTGCAGTTAATGGAAATCAAAGCAGTTGCAAGTGAACTTAGTGGGACTATTGCAAACCACCCAATGGAGCAAACTGCCAGTGACTAACAGATATATTCCCTCTGGTCTGGACCCTGTATATCTTTCTGTGTGATAAATTAGTAGTTTGTTACTCACTACTTCTTTTAAGAATCGGTCTTAGAAGCTGGTCAACACCATCCAATTTTGGCTGTGCTCATGATTTTATTTCACCTGAGCAGATAGAACCCAAGATTTTAATTTAAAACCTGTAAAGGCTTTCTCTCACGTAAAAATACTTCAGAAAGCTTCACTGAGAACTGAAAATCAATAGTGTTTTTCTTTTTCCTAGAAATTATTGTTATTTCACAGCAAAATTCTGGTGCTAGAGAATACAGCTGTGGGAAATGCATACACATCTATCACGTGGATTCATGAGGGTATTGTCTTTGGCTCCCATTTACACAGCATTAAATCTTGCTGTGTTGACTTTGAGTTTGACATGCTACTAAATCTTAAGTCCCAAAGCAGAACCCTCTCAAAATCATGGTGTTTCACTAACTGTCTCGGATCACAAGTGTCACCTTCATTTGAAATTATCTTGTCCCAAGCGTGCTTAAAATGTTCTCATACTTTCTGATGAGCTTGGGCAAGTTCCAAGGCTATCGTGAAGCCAAAACCCTTTCATAAGCACCCTTTACAGGCTTGTTCAATCCCAAAGTAGGTCTGCCATTAAGCAAAAGTAATTTAACATGATATGAGTTATGACCGAGAGGATCCATACAGGTGTTCATGGGTTATAATTAATGCATTCTCTTCACACTTTTAATTACTTTGTCATAATGTTCTCAAGTCTCACAATGCAAAGAAAGACAATTTTGCTGCCCAAGTCTTAGCAGAAAGGTGTGCAGGATGAAGAACGCTTATAAAGTATTACAGGCCTTTTAATGTAGACGAGTTTAAACCAATGCTGAGTGCTCAGACTAAAATGCCTTATTTGTGTCTGGGGGCAAGAGTGACCACATAGCTTGCAGTAGCATAAAAATAAAAATAAATAAATAATGTGTGCAAATCAAATTAGTAAGAATGTTACAAAAAGAAAAATGGAATTTAAATGATGCCTAAAATCAGGTATGAATCCTACAGTATTAACGAACCACTTCTGCTAGATCTCTACAAGTTCATCTATTAGACTATGCTATTTGGACAACACATGAGAGATTTATTTTTCTTTTATAAATCAACAGGCTTACTCTACGTATTCTTCATCAAAACATGTTTAATCTATTCAGTTCACTCTACCATAAAGTATACTCGGTAAACTTTCTTAGCGGTATGTCAGCATTTGTCTACACCGCACAAATATGCAATTTGCTGACACAGCGGATAGGAAGCTGGTTAATTGCATCAAATTTCTCACTGAAAAGGCTTTTCAACTACCCTCAAATATCATTGAGGCTGAGACTAAGTGCATGTTTGAATATTTTCTTCAGTTCTCTGGTGACAAAACTGCTGATCTAGTTGTTCTTACATCTATGATTGATCCAAAAAAAAAAAAAAGAAAAAGAAAAAAAGGCAAAATTTTAATCCTAACGTAAACACGCAGATGAGAGATGCTCCGAAGAAGGCAATTTTGTACAGCACTGATTTCCATAAAGATTTTCAAGCGTTTCATCTTTCATGAATGTTTTCTCTTAAGCATCAGACAGCAGTAAACTGAGTCTCTCTTACTGATAAAATTTGATATTATTTTGGTGGCTTTTGACCATCTTTTACCTTGTAATTTGTTCTCACCAGTAAATATTTGATGAACAGTTGATCACTTTATCACAAAGATATTTTTCCTCTGTGGGATATCAAACTTGTCTTGCTTCTTAATTTGCCGTGGTACCTTCTGCCAGCACTATTTTAGGCCATTTTCATTATCTTTATTCACAGATCACTCGGTCCATCCTTTCCCCTTTTCAAGTATTCCAATAAAGGATTACATTTTGTAGAATCAACAGAATAGAACCAAATTTTATGCAGAAAAAAATCCCAGAGAGATCAGCAGGCTACAGTCCTTTAAGGGTGTAAATCTGAATGCACTTAAAGCAGCCAAACTGAAGCAACATTTCCATTGTCCTTGCTCATGTTGTGCAATATTACTTGCAATTTCTTAGATGGGGGTTTTGGGAGGATCTCAAAACAACCAGACACTCATCTTCGATCATGGATTTGACTCCTTATTTCTTCCATTTTCTTATAACATTACAGACTTCTGGTGAATAAAGCAAGGTCTAATTAACACTTCTGCTGGAACTCAGTGCACCCTAGTTTATTTGCTATGCCAACAGGTAATTGAGCTTCTGATAGATCTAAGAGCTCTGCCTGACATAAAGCTCATAAAAGAACACCCAGAAGGGCAAGGCTGGGTTCAGAATGATGTAGTTTGGGCTGGAGAGATGATAGTGGTGAATGAGTCCAAAGAGAGGAAGATGAGGTGAAGGACATGGAACATAGGCCAAGTCCCCATAGTAGCTGGAGAAGTAGACCCAGGGATGAAGAGAAGAGAAGAGCAAGCTGAGAGCAAAAATGAATCTGTAATTATGTTATGGACTTGGATTAACGGTGATGAAGGAACTGGGACATTGAATTAGAGATGAAAGAGACAAAGAATGAAGATGAAAATTGAGATGGGTGAAGATAATGAGGGGTAGCATGTCACAACAGATGAAGGTGACTAATCAAATAGAAAGAGTAGCCAGGATGGGGTGGAAGCAATACACGACTGGAAAAGAAACTGTTGGAGAATATTAAGCTGCTAGTGTGAGAAAAGGAGTGGGAGATCAGAAGGGAGTCTTTAGGATGGAGGGAAATGAGACAGAGACAGAGAAAGTTTAGGAGACAAGGTAAAAAGAAGCTAGGAGTCCTGGACAGTACCATCTGTTAAACTTACTGTGTCATTCCCATTCCTCCACTACTCTTTGCCCATCAAAAAAACCCAAAAAACAGTGAACACACATTTATGTGATAAATTTAGGCTACTTTTCAGCTTCTAATGTCATCAAGCAGACTTAGCCTATTGCATCTCTATTCTTTCTTTCACATTATTCAAGGATTATTTTAAGGATTATTTTCCTTTTCCTTTTCCTTCTCCTTCTCCTTTTCCTTCTCCGTCTCCTTTTCCTTTTCCTTGTTTGCATTTACAGATTTTTCTCCTTTCTTTGACCCAAAACCAAAAATTTGTTACAGTCCATCAGTATTCAGCAATACAAACTCAAGCTGGAGCAGCAAAGTGTGATTATCACATAAGTCACGTGGTTGTTGTTGTTCTGTTCCCTTCATGGCTGAATGTAACTTATAATTAGTAATTGAAGCAGCCACTAGGGCTTTGAATCTCAGTGGAAAAGATAGAAGAGAAACAGGCTTGTTCTGATTTATTCTCTCTGGAAAAATCTGTTAGCTAAGGCTCATCACACATTCTCTTCATTATTAACCTTTCTAGCATAAGCTAGCAAGCAAAGTGTCAGTGAGGGAGCATGCCACAGAGCTTCTTAGGAAGGGAGGGAGAAACGATGTACAGCAGAATATTTGACTATTTTCATACCTAAAAGTGGAGAGGGAAACCAGCTTGCCTAGATGGTTTTACTAAAACTCAAAAGAAAAATACTGACATTTAAAGGTATAAAAACCCTAAAATAAAAGAAAAGCAAAGAATAAGACAGCAACTCAGAAAGGTCAAAGACTGGGTTATCCTGAAGAGGAACAGAGACCGACATTTCCGCATTATGGGGGTAATAAGCATATTAACCTAATAACCTAATAACTCAACCTAATAACAAAGCAACTATATACTATATATTTTAGGCCATGAGTAATTTCCAAGTACTCATGTATTATGTATTTTGTGGATTGTTCCCCACAGAGTTTCTGCACACAGGACAAGATGCCCAGGCATAAGTGCCTAAGTAGAGGGAGAGTCACAAGGTTTCCCTTTGTATCACAAGAGATGGAGTGAGTTTTCATCCACTGATAAAGTAAAAAGATACTTACTTTACTGTAGAAACATCTGGGGGGAAAAAAAGAGTGTTCCAATGTTTTTGTTGCATGTTGTTATAGACTAGAGTACAGGACCTTGGGGACAAACAAATATATCATTTTAATTAACAGCTAATTGTTCTTGACACCTGAAATTCTGTTAAGCTTCTCTCCTGCCAGACCCACTATATGAAGGATGTCTGTGCATCACTGGATCAACACACAGCAACCGAGAATTTCTTCCTTGTTCAGGATATAAATTCTTTACCTTATTTGCTTGTTGAGAAAGCACAGCATTTTGTTTTTAAAAACTGAAATCAATAAGACATAAGACTAGATTTTCAGCTAGTGAAAACCAGCATTGATTTCCATGGAATTGAAAATTTTTTGTAGCTAGAACAATAAAAAAGTTGTGTATAGACTAAATCAATCATTGATTTAAAAATATATATGCACCACTATTCTCCTTTGTGGTGAGGAATTAAAAAAATACTAAATGATTTTAAACATAATATGTAAATGTAACCTTGAGATTATGGAGCAAAACCCACATAGATAGTAGAAAGCTCGAGGAAGGTGTAATTATATGTTTTCAGAAAGGTATAACATTAGCATCGTCCCACCTTATATTGTTCTATTTGTATCATTAGCTTTTATTAGCACACTAGATTCATCACATACTGGTTTATGACATGCTGTAATGTAAATCAATGCAGTACCTCCCAAATGACTAATATAAGCTAGCTAGCTCAACTATAAAAGAAAGACTTGACAGATGGGAAGCCAACAGAATATAGCAGAAGGCTGTTAAACTTATTTTTCACCATTTTATATCAAAGTATACAGCTGGAAATGAGAGTGTTTTTATAGGTTAAATATCAGTGAAAGAGAACTGCTTGGGAACATTGAAAGCTCCCCATCACCTGGGCTCCCTGAGCTATTCATGACACAAAGATCACACCACTTTAATACTGCTGTCCTCAGAACACTAGTTTCCCATACATGTTGCCACCATTATGCTGCAGTGAAGAATCTTGATACTCATATAGTTTATTCCCCAATTGTAAAGGATTAACATGACAATCCCACATCCTCTTTTGGAAGCTGTTGACACCCACGTGTTTATCATTGCCTCCATGCCAGAGCTCACTCTTGCCCCAGCTGGATAGGCAGCACACAAGTCAGCTCCCTGCCCCAGTGGAATCAAGGCAATGCGCCCATGTCTTCTCCTGCTGAGAGGGGCTACAGGCAGCCACTGCTCTTCATGGCCCCTTAGCCAAAGATCTCTAGCCTTCAGAGTTGCCAGCTCATGCTGCTGTCATATCCTTTCTTCCCAATTGATTAGGTTACCCAGCGTGTTTTAGACAGCAGGAAGAAATCAGGCTCACTAAACCTCTGCAGATCACCTGCATGCCAAGTCTCACATGTACCTCTCTCAAAATGAGAGAGAAGAACAGACAGACAAGAGGCATAAAATGGCAGAGCTACAACAGCTCCAGCACAACATAGTTTTCATCCAACAAATACTCTGAGCAGGGAAACCGACAATGACTTCTCAGGAAAAGCAATGTTGTGTCAGCTGTAATGGGCCAAAGGTGTAAACTCTTTTAAATGGTTTTGCCACTTAAATTGTAGGTGACAGCCTGAGTTTAACTTAATTACATTAATCAGTTTGATAATTTGAAAGGAAATGGTGGTTAGCAACTCTGGAACTGAGGGGGATGTTAGCAAGGACAGCAGTGATAAAATCAAATTCTCTCCTGGATAGAGAGATGCAAGTAATTATCAGAGGAGAGCTGAGGTGTTGGCTGGCTGTGGGTCATGGGGAAAGCTATCATGCTGCAAAGCTAAATTTCTCTACTTGGACTATATTTTATGATTCAACAAAAATGAAGATTTTGGTTCCCAAATTCTCTTGAATTTATTTTACAGGACTGCCTTGTTCCAATTAGAACTGCTTTGCAATACTATTCTCCTACCAGGTGTTTCTATTACAGTATTTTTTTCCAGTATTTTTTCCAAAGTAAGAATTCTTTCTGATTTAGGGTTTATTTAAATATAGCATGCTTAAGAGGTTAAATAAAATGTCCAAGGAATAACAGTCTGACTTTCACCTGTGAGGAGTTCACTAACAATCTAAATGAGATTCTCAATGGTATTTGGAATAAACAAGCAATTCCTTGATGTTGCTTGAGCCTAGTAAATAGAAATCCTGTTACACACCTCCTGGGTAATACTCAAAATGGAGAAGTGGTTCTTGGGATGTATTGTCTTTTGTAGTTACCTATCACTAAGTTCTCTTTAGAGACAACTGTTAAATTAGAAATAAATGGATAAACACATTGATATAACTAATCTAGTTTAAAAGACCGGTTTCCTAAATTGGTACAGTCCTCTAACGCTTGGACACTTAAATCGTTATAGACCTCATTGAAATGGATTAGCTTTATTTCAGTGCATTGCAGACTCTTACTAAGGCACAGATATAGTCCCTCTTTGAACAGTTGTTCAAAGTGGCTTCTCAAGGCATTTAATTAGCCTAACATACTTTTCTAAGATGGTCCAGACAGCAAGGCACTCAGGCCTTCTAAATGTGTGTGAGCCTGGTAGCTAGCACCTGGGAGAAGTAATTTCAGAATACGAAAGATGTTGAGAAAGTTATCAGGCTGACGAAGAATATGAAACATTTCAATATGCATTATTTTATCATGGCTGCTTTCCTAGCTAGAAAATCAGCCAACTTTCTGGAAGCTGTTTTAGCCTCCTCCCATAGCTAATGCAGTCCCTGAAACACTCTACATGCACAGTGAATTGGGAGTCCTGCGAGGCCTCGCGTTGTTCTGGTTATGGTGAACAGTAATTTCACGGGTATCATGTTGCCAGTGCTATGCATGACTTCAGTTCCACGGGTTCATTTAAAATCTTTAAATGAATTAATTATTTACAGAAAATCTGTTTTCCCACATGCCAGTCATTTAGATCACATATTTTTTTATGGTTTTACCATCTCACCAGTTATGTTTTCTTTAAAATACAGTCAATAAGAAAAATAATATGTATTTTAAACAATTCCACTTTATTTCATTCAAATACAGACATATCCAAGACTTTCATCAGTATAGCCATGCAGATTATTCTATTTCATCAGCTAAAACCTCATCTAAAGTCATAGAGGAAAAAAAAAAAAAAAAGTGCAGCTTTAAATGTTATTGGATAACCAGGTTATGAAAAAATGCAGCTTAATTTGAATGGAGAAAGCAGACGCTCAGTTAGGATCAGGTAAGGATTGGCCATTCTGTATGGAGGCAGTGAGAAACAGTCCCAGAATTTTTAGCTGGCATTCAGTGACAGAGGAAGTTTGATTCCCAGCTGAAAAATAGCTGGAGTTTTACCATGAAATGTAATGAAAATTCAGCAGAAAGTCTGTCTCAATTGAAATGAGCCTTTTCCCACTTGACAGTGAAGTCCTGAAATGGGATGCTATTTTTCTGATCAAAAAAATGTTGTGTACACGGGTTTGTTGGTTTTGTTTTTTTTTTT
>VXAA01004138.1:92291-131007 GCA_013399115.1 Anseranas semipalmata | reverse complement strand
AGGAAAAAAAAGAAAAGAAAAGAAAAAGAAAAAGAAAAAAGCTAGAAAAGAAACAAAAGCCAAAGTGACAGGAAAAAAATATAGCTTCAAAAAGAAATATAATTTAGAACATCTGCTGTTTTCTCTACAGTGAAACAATCAGCGTAACCTGGGGAGATTCTCAGGTTAGAGCATTATTAAATAGAGCATGGGAAAAACAGATCACTAACTCTACAAGAATATCTGAGTTTGATAGGAAATTCTATCTTGAAGTGGGACAAAAAGCAGAAGTTGAGATATTCCAGACTTAAAATTCCCTCAAGTGGATTGGATCTCCTAAAACATTTAACTTCAACAAACAGAAATATTCTGGTTTACTTTAATTCTTTTTCATTGAAAATCAATTTTAAGATTTGAAACTTGAAATTTGGAGAGGTGACCATTTGCCAAACAAATCAAACAGCCCTGAACATTAAAACAGAAAGTTCATCAAAAGCAGCTCTTTCTTACAGTTTCAATTTTAAACAAGTTGGCATTTTCTGATAGGAAACCAATGATCAGCTTTAAACATAAACAACTTGCCTAAGGCCATATGGTAAGCCCAGAGCATCTGGTTTCTGTTATAAAAAGGCTTCAACACCCATCTTCTGTCTGTGTAGAATCCAAGATGAAAGTGTGTAGCTTCAATGTATTTTCTTCTTTTTTTTTTTTTTTTTTTTTTGGCACAACAGAGGACAAAAAAACAATCTCTCGCTTTCAGAAAGACCCCTGGATACCTCAGATCTATTACAACACAGATTAGTAAAGCTCATATGTCTACTTCATACAGAATCTTTCTGGGAAGGAATTAATTCTCATGCAAATTATGTGTCTAAATTACAGCAATTCATGTGCATTTTACAACCACTGCTGGCTAAGACTCTGTGTTTTGTTCTAATAAATCAATGTGAGTGACACAGTGCTCCAAAATATCTTTGTTATTTGCCAATCTGAGGAAAGTAATGCTATCTCCTAGAAATGCAGGAGACATTTCTCGAAGGGATTACTCAGTCCAAGACAGTAAATCATCAGAGGTAGATGCTACTGCAATACATCAAAGTCTTCTTGCATACCAGCTTCCCAGAAAGTACTGAGTTGAGGTCAGGTTCTAACCATATCCTAAGATTACACTGCAGAAGCCACCTGTCTTTTCACTACATCTGGTGGGTTTGCTATTCAACAGCACACTAGGAATTCCTTATTTCAAATCTCAGTACGAGTTTCCCACATGCAGAAAAGTATTTCTCAGTGTTTAGTCTGACACTGTGGTATAATCATTCTCCAGGATCCCTGAAATCACAAGCATTACCATATTTCATTTGTATTTTTGATAATAACAAACACATGGAGGATTGCTATAAGATATTTAGTTCAAAATTCCCATGCTAAGAACAAGGAGAGGGTAAGATAAAAGAATGAACTGCACATGACAATGGCTTCATCACAGCACTGACTACACCTCTAGAAGGTATACAGCTTCACAGTGACTGAGGATCTCTAAAACTGGATATCAGAAAGCAATGCTGGCAAATAACATTTGCTATTACATGGAAAGAAGCTTAAATGCCCAGCTGAGCAATGAGAGGGGACATGTGGAAACTCGAATAAAAGAAAACTCAGTGAAATACCTTATTTTTTCACTAAGTGGATTAAATCTTCTGGTAAGAAATCTGAGGTCAAGCTTGATGACTTAGAAAGAAGAAAGCATCACATTCTAGAAGCTTTTATAAACACTGAAACAAAATTTTTAATTTTATAAGCCTTATTCAAATTGTTGCAAAATTATAAAAGAAACGGAAAAAAATATACATAAGTAGGAAAAGAATTAACGCAATGAGATAATCAAGATGTTAGACACTAAGCAGTTTCTGGAACTGATTAGAAATACTTTGGATAGCATTTTTTCCATCAATACAGCTTCCTTTCACACCCTGTCACAGTCTTAAATCATAATTTCTAGTTTCTTGGCTTGCCTGAGTTTGCATGGGCAAATTTTATCTGGACATTGATTTTGGAAGAATTTTGTAAAATGCATGTGTTTTTTTCCAGTATTTCATTGAGGGAAAAAAAAAAAAAAAGTACAAGAAGAAGAAAAGAAGAGAAGAGAAGACCATTAAAGGAGTGCTTTAATCTTTCATTACTGTACTATTTTTTCCAGTGCTTATAAATATGCAGCATAAAATATCAAAGGAAACACAAAGCAACCAGACTTATTCACTATGACTTTATTCAAAGTAAGTGTAATTTTAAAAATAAATTTAAATAGTAAGAAAAAAGGGAATTTGACATATCAGAATTTCTTCATGAAATAAAATGTTTTCTTTTTCTTTTTCTTTTTCTTTTTTTTTTTTCTTTTTCTTTTTCTTTTTTTTTTGTTTGGCAAAGCTCTAGCCATTAGAAGTAACAGTGCTGGTTATCTTAGAAGCTGGATGGTGCTAAGTCTTACCTTTAGCATTATGCAATAAGAGCAATTATGTGCTGGGCTTGCATGTTTCACATTACTTTTAACAGTTTGGGATCCATGAGACAAACCATTATACAAGTCACTAAGATCTAATTTCCTCTGTGCCGAACGTCTTCAATGTGCAGGTCCAAGATTAGTATTAAATGAAAATTATATCGTTTAACTAGAGCTTTAGCGATTTCAAATTACTATTTTAAAACAGAGTGCATATTCTTAGATAAATGGTGCTTTTAATTAAACATGTAAGTATTAAGTTATTTCCTTAATTACAGTATCTCCTCATATTGCCTCTTATTGTTTTAAATTCAGTTTCTTACATTATTATGTTATAAGATCAAACTGGTAATTGTCATTTTTCCTTTCTTCATGCTTATCTAAGCTTGCAGTGGTAAGTCTCACTTCATTTATCTTTTTCAACAGCAACACAGTAATCAGAGCCATACGAAGGAATCTCGGGTCTAATCAGGGCTTCCTTCCCACATCCCAAGCTAGCAGGAAACCCAGAAACCAAGAGAGCTTGTGCCACATTCACAGAGTCCAAAAGCACTCTGATGTGGAAGCAGAAAACAAAACTTCAGGTGCTGGGTCTCCTGCTTTCTGCACTGGGCTGGGAATGGAGAGGGGCTAAAAGCCACCACTGAGCAGGGAAGCCCCAGAACCTGAGCTCCAGCCTCCAGTTCGTGCCAGGCTTCATAATTTCATGATTATTTCTAAACTTATGTTTTTCAAGTTTTCCCTTCTTCAGGAAACTTTCAGAACTTCAAATTTCATTCCCAGATGAAAATGACCTCTTCCTCTCTTTTGTCAAATCACAGATTTTACATGGAATAGAAAATCTAGTCTGTGACCCTCTCTACCTCTGACAAAGCCAAAGCTACTGGGAAAAAAAAAAAACATACACACACACACACGGGTTCATCTGGATTAAATATAAAGTAGTTAAAGATATGGGGAACTTATAGTTTTATTTTGCCAAGCAACTCAAAGGTGGTCGATTGAGATTTGTTGAATCAGTCATTCAACTTCAGTAATAATTAAGCCAATCATTCATTGGTGTCAATGTCCTCCATATGCCCACATATCCAACGAAACCCCTACCCCATCTCTCCATTGAGACTCCTTAGAAGCCCTCAGAAGCATGAACTGGCATTTTTCTGTACGTGAACAGTAAATCCAGCTTGTCACAAGGTGCCAAGACTGACTTGTACATTAAACAATATTGCATGACACGTGCAAGGCCCAGCATACAGACTCCCCTCTTCCTGGGCCTTGTGTCTAACCCATACGGCTGCAGAAATTGTGTGCCCCCTGATCTGGCAGAAGTCTTGGGACGGCTCTCAAGAGATCCAGGCTCAGACATCAGGGAGACCTCGGGCTTTCTAGGCACCTTCAGCAAGTTGGTCAGAATGACTGAGATTTTGTTACTCCTCCCTAAATAGACAATGGGAAAATTACCCTAATTTTAACGTCTACTGACCAGTAATTCTGTCATCTTACAGTAGCACAGCGGGCCTAACAGCAGGAGATACTTATCTCTGCTGTAGCTGTTAAGTACAAAAAATCAGTTAAGGAATCCACAGTCGCCAAAGGAAGAGCACTCAGCAATGCACTGAGCCTGTGTTAATGCCTGCAGGGTGAAATTCTCCAGATTAGATGTCGTCCTTCCCTTCACCTGGATAATGACACACTTTATAACACAGAGCTTGCATGAAGGGATGTTTCTCTGCTATAATCCTAAGTAACAGATAATAAACTTGATATGAACAATACTGACAGGTGATGCTTGAAAAAAAAATAAAATAAAATCCATCTGAGTACTTGTGCAGAATGGCTGCAATCTCTCCAACACCAGTGTAGGCGCTCCCGCTTGTCAAAGTGGTTCTGGTGGTTATTTCAAGAGCATACAAATTTGTCACATTCAAGGGGAGAAGGAAAAACTACACTTATTATTACAAGAGTAGAATCTGTTACATAATCTGTTGATGGAACAAGGAAAATATTTTTTTCTTGTCAATTTAGAGATCACCAAATTAGAGAGAAAAAATGAGTTGCTGTTCTACCTGCTTTGATAATTTTACTCACATAAATACATGAATTTACTATAACATTTTTCTTCTTCCTCTTTTTTTCTTTCTTTTTTTTTTTTTAATAAACTGATAGGAAATGATGGAGAATCTGAATGTGTTAATGACTTTCCTTCATCAAACAACCATGAATATACATGACCATAATATATTGCTATTTCCAGCTACTTTGATTTATCTTATGGATAACATGTTTACATAAAGCTAATCTCCACAAGAAGCAAGAGAAAAGGAAAAGAAAAAAGAAAAACAGTGGGGAATCAAATCTCACCTAAAAAACTAATCTCTAAAGTAGGCCAGACAAAAACTGGTGAAAGCATCCAGAATTTATGAGACAGTTTATTATGAAGGTTTTTTTAATATCAAGATTTGTGATTCATGATTTGTGAACATGATTCATAAAGATATGCAGCCAAAAAGTTAGTAAGGGTTGAGTTCTTCAAGTCAGGATGAAGGTAATTAAGCTGCCTAACGTAGGAAAACTGATCCAACATCCAGTTATTGGTGTTTATCACTTTTGATTTCATGTCAATGACTCCCAGTCACATACCCAAAAAATTAATTTAATCTAGAGCAAGCTGTTTTCAGCATGACAGAAATGTAACTGAACAAATTTCTGCTCATAAAGCTTCCACAATAAATGTTTTCTGATTGTGGTTGGATTTAATTCTTTTCTGTTTGTTCTGTTCTGTGCAGTGAGACTTGGCTGATCCGAGGCAGCCATTGATCCTGACTTTTGGCAGGTCTACTAAAATTGCTCCCCAATCAAACTGTCCAAAATGGTCCAAAAGCTAAAAATTTTGGGGGTGGTTCAGTGCTTACTGCAGACAACAGTGCAATCAAAAGGACATTCTTCCACATGGCTCAGTGATCCCACAGAGAGTATCGTTAGTGCTATCTAATGATCCTTAATCCTAATGATTAGCATACTACTGACACCCAAGCGTGCAAGCATGAAACATATCAGCTGTATTTTGTCCATTGTACTGAGCATTTTCCTGGCCTTTCTCAGTCTTACAATAGACTAAGTTCTGATATGGCATAATTAAACACAATTCCAGTCTGAAATTTCAAACCTTCTGTACCTGTCTCTTCTACAGCTACAGGCTGATAAAAAACTTTGGCATTGGGAACAGTCAGCAGCACAGTGCGATTACGGTCTGTCACTTCTACACTGACTCAGACACGTCCTATTCTCATGAGGATCCTCCTGCTGTATCCTCACCAAGGTATCTTATTCTTGCATGATATATATATTTTAAGACACCTGAGCCTGAAAACAAATTCAGCCACTGCCATAGTCTTGGAAATGGCATAATCTTCTCAGGGACTGATGTGAAACTGGATACTTCTTCTTGCTTCTCTTGAAGAAAGATGGAAAGTTTGCCTTATTCCAGTCATAGGAATCTCCTCCAATTCCACCACCTCTGCTCCCCCAGACACATAGATAGGTTCCTTCATCCCCCACAGCAGAAAGCCTCTGGTAATTATCACCTTCCTTTTTTTCCTTCATACATACTCTTGGTTAAGGCTTAGCTGACTCTGATGCCTCCCCTGATGGGACATCATCTTCCTCGCCTGTTTCCATCATCCTGTACCTGCAGACCCTATGCCTATTATGCAATTGCAGAACCCCAGCCAGAGAAGGGGCATTTGTGGTGTTGTCAGAAGCAACAAGTTTCCAGCCTCCCTATCTCAGGAGTTTCCAACCATTGCTCTGTTGAGCATTGTCTCTCCTTCTTCAAAACATGGGACTCTAGTGTGCAGTTCTGTAGGATCTCTGTGAAGATCCCATGGATCTCCCATTTGTCCTGCTTGAAGGACATGGTCTGCTCATTTCATTTTGCTTGACACTCAGCATCTCAAGCAGAGCATCCCTTCCACAGATGAGACCACCACTGTCCCCAGCAGACGCACACAGTGCTCCTGTCCACAGAAGCCTGGGCAGCCCCATCCTCCCTCAGGAGCTCTGCCTCGGTCAAGGTCTCTGAAGTGCCAAGGATGATATCTGCACCCAGTGTCAGAAATCACACCCACATAAGATCCAGGGCCCTTTTGCACTCCTGCTGCTCTTGCCTCAGGGTTGTATAGTTACTGCTGGGTGCACCGGTGCCCACAAGATCAATGGGCAGTTATACCACTAGACTGGGCACCCTTAATTAGGGAACGGCCAAGAAAAGACAACCTGGACTGGCCAGAGCAAAAACCTCCAGGAGCTTTGAGAAGTCAACCCTCACTGGCAGTAGCACATCACCAGGAAGGAGCCAGCAAAAGGTGAGACTTGAAGAAGCAACCTGGGACATGCTGAAATTACTGTCTGACTGTGATAGCTGTGCTCGCTAATTAGAGTACCGAATAACACCATAATTACCTGAAGATGCCCGTTGGCTCTTCAGAGAAAAAAAAAAAAGGTATTATTTGGAGTTTTTGTAAGCCCTGTAACAAACAGAAACTTTGCCCTTAAACTTGTACTTAATTCAGGCCTGTGGCTTGTAGATTTGTTTATCTCCATTCTTGATATGTATATACATATATTACATTAAATTACAGAAAACAAAATCATTGCCTGTAATTATTCACTGACAGAATCTTCACCAGACAGCTCATAGTTATTCTGTGATAATATCTACCTTTTCCTATTTTTCTGCCAAATCCTAAGCAAATCATGAAATGTAGCCTTTTTTTTTTTAATGGAATATATACTTTATTTATTCTACTGTTGTTCTGTATATATAAAATGCACTCTGTTCAAAGAATTGCATTGCTGTCATTAGAAATAATGATCTAAATGTATTCCAGAACATAATCTATAATTTCCTGAGTGTTTTATTATGTGCAGTAGGTAGAGCAAAAGGTCTTTAAGATATTTTGGAGGAACTATATTACTGTCTGCACAGACTTTTTTTAAGCAGGCCTTGTTACCAAAATTCTTTCATTTATATTTTTGCTGTATTTATGTTCTCTGTTTTAATGCTGCTTCACTTAATTTGGAGATCAGTATGTGGAGGAAGAGACATTTTTTCTGACCCATGCTCAGTGAAACAAAGAAAAGATATGTTAAAAATAGATATGCAATATTTATTAATATTTCAGTGCACAAAGAACAAAATCTAATTTGCAGAGCCTTCAGAAATGAACCCTTTAGAAATATGGATTCAGTCCTGATGGCCATACAAAAAGCAATTTAGATTTGATCTGATTATGAGGATGTTTCTGTTCTTTCAAATATATATACTATTGAAGAGAAACTGAGCAACACTTTTTTTTTTAATAAAAATATCTGTGAGTATTATTCTGGAAATCTCTCTCATTGTGATTTTGTAAAAAAGAACCTTAAAGCAGATGGAAATCGTGTCAATTCCACATCATCATTTGTTATGAACATGAAATATATTGTGAAGAATAAACTATGGAAATGTATCACCTGCTTTCAGACACCTTTGGAAAGAAGGCATGACTCTCATATATTAGGTACATACCTTATAAAGCACTAATAAAGCAAGATGGCAAAAATGTGGTGTTTATTCAGTGAAAAAGAATAGTTGGTCAATATCAATACATTTGACCTCACCTTTCCTCGGGTAAAGAGTCCTGAGGCACGGATGGGAGAGGAAAAGTCCCTTTCTAAATCAATCTACAAAAATGGTGCTGCTTTTTCCTCCCTAATCTTCCACACATCTTAGCTGGATCGTCTCAATATTCTCTAGGTATATTCTTCAATAAAAGCGAACCTCTGTGAACAAAATACAGTTAGTTCCCTCATGGCATACTGATAGTTCTGTAAAATGAAGTATAAATTAATATTAACATTTGCAGATCTGAAGCATAAATCCTACTTAAATATCAAGCTTCCCCTTACTGAATAGGCTGTTTTTTTTGAAGTTGCTTACTTTCTACAGCAAATATTACAGAAAGATAATAAAAGTGTATAGAAATTAAAAATTTAAAAAAAAAAAAAAGGAAAATTTGAGGACAGCCTTACCCATCTCTCTCCATGCCACACTGCTATTGAACTGTCAAGACACTTGTCCCAGATCTGGGGACTTACCTAACAATGAAAGAAACAGCCACCCTGAGACAGACCATAAGTCTGTTAAGTCCAATATTTTGTGCTTGCTGGTAGCTATTTAGGGAATGAGCATTAGGAAAAGACAGAAAAAAGTGATCCTTTCCCCATTATTCCCTGCCAGCTTTTGCCAGTCTTTAGTTTAGGGACTTTCTGAACAGAAATTTAAACTGCAGCATCATGTTAAACCACCCTCAGAAGACCTTTCTTGCTGAATTCTAACCCATTTATTCCTTGCCTTTGCTGCAGCTCTGGGTAATGTTAGGATTTTTTTTCCTTTTTCATTTGTTTGGTATCCACTGAGAAAGAGTCCCTTTCCTTCTTCAATTGCCGCTGGCTCTGGATGCATGTTTAAGATTTTATCAGTTCCAGCACTGAAGGAACTTAGTGAATGAAAATGTGCTTTTGTTCACATTTTGTGCCTTTGCATTAGAGAGGAAGAAAGTGTGCTTGTCTAGGTGACAGAAACTAAGTAGTTATATCTGCTATAGCCTGCTTCCTTATCTGCTGTTTTCTATTGTTTCAAGAAAAACCTTTCTAATGGGGGAGGAACCAGATATAAAGCACAGAATAAGAACTGAACTGATTCAAAAGGACACTTTTCTATCCCTGGCTGTTACAGCCATGACCTTGTTTGTGAACAATGATATGTGAATGAGATCTATGGCTGTTCACTATGTCACTACTGTGCAGAGAATATCCATAATCTTTTCAGATAGCCTGAGAGATAAGAGAGACAGACACACTCTCTGCTTGTCTACTCCTAAAGATAATAGAAGCTATTGAATCTTCAATTTTCATATATGAAATCCCTAACACCCATCCTGAAATCACTCCTTCTTCCCCTGTCATCTACCCCTTGCCGCAGGTCTTTCACATTTGAACTGTTTCTGCTCTCACAGGGAGCTTCCCCTGCCCAGATGTGGTCTGCAGGAACATAAAATAGCCCGCATGTAAAGACTGCAGATTGCAAGCTGGGCAGAGCTCAGTGGATTGTTCATATAGAGTAGTTTATGCCTAGTGCGACAAACAAATGAAAGCTGGTAGACAAAGAAGAGTTGTATTTGGGGAAGGGAGAGGGAATGGGAGTCACTCCAGAGGCCTAAAAGATACTCCTTTTCTGTCATTTTGGGTGCTAAATCTGTTCTAGTGGAGTCTATAGTCAATTTCAGTACTGGCGAAAGATGTAATATCACAAATTCAAGTTCTTCAAGACAGGCTGTTGACCCAAAACACTGCCCTGAGTACGTGTTGCAACACCAATTGCTGTGTGACTTCAGTCTCAGTGTGTAGACAAACACCCAGCTGGCCAAGGGGCTCCAGCTGACCCTGGTCTGTGCAGGGGGGGCACTCAGGTGCCTTTTGGGGCAGGGGACCAAACCTCTCCATGGCCAAATCTTCTGCAAAGTGTCGCAATATTCTTTTTCCCCTCCGTATTTATTAAGGTGTCACAATATGTGGACAGCTGTTAATAACCTGCTGGTTATGACTTGGGTTGGTGAGCGTAATGCACTACAGTGGTGCCAACCTCTAAAATTACAAAAGAAACTTCAGACTTCTGGCACTGACTGCTTACATACAAATGTATTTCCTGAGTTTGATAATACACAAATAATAGAAACAAAACAAAACAAAGCAAAACAAATGATGGTTCTAACTGACAGTTCCTATTGTACTTCAGAATGAAAGCATACTTCACTAAAATGATTTTGCTGTGAGACAGCATCTTTCAAAATAGCTATTGGAAAAGAACTTTCCATTTGAAATAATAATCACATATATACCTGTGACTGAACTGACAATGAAAGAGAAGGCATTGAGGTAGTCATAAGCCTAAGACAGATTAATTTGTCTTGATATGATACTGTTTTCCTACACTGCCCTTGCAAGACTGAATTATGCATCAGGTGGTTACATTTCATTTATCAGATTACTTCCCTTGCTCTGCCATCCATAAGCAGCATTAACCACAGCAGTACTAGCACAATGCCACAAGAGCTTCTCATTGTCTAAATTGCAGTAGATTTTCAGCCTGATAGAAAATACAAGATGGATTTTCTTATCATGCCACTCACTGTCCCAAATCTAAAAAGGACTTGGTTTCTCACTTATTTCTTACTGCTTTCCCTGTTCTTCTGCTGCAGCTTTGCTCTATATATGTCTAGCTTTTTGTCATGCTAGGGCAATAGACAATCACTGTGAGACACAGTTTCTCAATTGCAAATAGCAGGTCAACCATATTTATTAGTTTTTGCTAATCTTATTTTCCAGAGATACCCCCAACTCTTACAAAAATGAGAAACTCAAGCTGCCTGCTTATATATTTTAATAGTTTTCTTCAGCAACAGGGATTCTGCTGTGCTGTGCTGTGCAGAAAGGCTCCAGCAGTGCCAATGTGGATTTGAATTAGCAGGTACCCTTGCAGCTCACGAGCCCAGAGAAGGTACAGGGACTTGAGTTCATGCTGTTTCCTAATAGCAGTGCAGCATCTAGTGTTTTGGCTTACATGAAAATAATAATAGTATTTCAGTTCCTTTCTCCTCCTCCCTCCTCCAAAAGACCCCTTGGTCAACCAGAGAGACCCTACAGAGGGTATAGCCATAGCAAAAAGTGATGGATATATACTTTTACTGAAACCATGCACCACCAAGTCCCCCTTCTGCTTTGCTCTGCTGTGTTGCTGGACACACAGCCAGCCCATAGGAGGGTACAGAGAGACATTAAAACACAAAGGAAATGTGCGGCAGCCGAGTCCCCAGTACATGGTACTGTCCAGGGACGACCAGGTTGGGATGAGAGGTGGCATGTAAAAGACAGAAAATACATAAGTGCCAGTTTCCTGCAGGCATCATTCAAAGCACACTGACAACTTCAGTGGGCTTTGGACTAGATCCAAACTTCACCAACGAGGCCTGAGTGTATTGTTGGTATTTATTGGCTTTCATCATGCTTCTTTGACAAAGTATCTGAACCCCAACCTGCAACAATGGTACTTTTCTACCTCGGGGTGCCTGTTGAACAAAAAGCATTACACCAAACAACACTGCAATTGTAGTGAACCATTTTCAATTAAATAACACACACACAAAAAAAGATTTAAAAATTATTTAAAAAGATAAAAAATAATCAATTTCAATAAATATATTTAAAGCCCATATCCATCCTTCTGAATGCATCCGGCTGCAGGCAAATAGAAGGTCATTCTTTCCTTCAGCTGAGGGGTGTCATTTTCATTTGCTCAACAATAACTTAAAACTTAAAAGAAAAGTAGAAAAGACTTTGGAGGCCATTTCTGATATTCCTAAAGTGCCACCATCTATCACCATTGCCACAGAGGAAATACAAGCAGCATGGAAGACCTTGAAACAAAGACCTGCTTAAAGCAAACTTTATTCAGCTGAAGTAGCTTCCGTTGACTGTCAGTGACTTTTGGCTCAGGCCTGAGCACAGCAAGAGCACTAGAGACTTATCTCAAGCATCCCAGATGGCTGCCCACAGATTAATTCGTTCCATAATCATCATGCAGTGGTCCTTTAATAAACTCCTTGATAACAAACACTATGATAATCTGCATTGGCCCTCATCATGCCAATTTATTTAGGCTCAGTAAAAGCTACTGTTTTGGTAATGGCAGAGTAGAAATATCTCTGTCTGCCTTGGCTCTTTCTTGATAAGAAGAGTTATCATGGCAAAGATGCTGGTCTTTCTCTTCTGTGTGGGTCCCCATGCCCAAATATGTATCTGTTAAACAAAAACAAACAAACAAACAAAACTGAACATATTTAGAATGAAAAAGTTCACTATAAGTTCAACTAACACATTAAAAGTGAACATCTATATATTTGGGTGCATCTCAATTACAAAAAGGGAAGACATTGGGAATGTTCTAAAAACCTGTGAAAAATTAAAGGGCCTTACAGTCATTTGGGGTTTATAAGAAAAGTAACAAAAAGTATCAATGTGTAACTCCTGGATCTTTCATGAAATTTTGCACCCAAAATGCAAATTTTTCGCAGAAATATGCAAAATATTTTTTCAATCATATCAAGTATGAAAAAATATGATAACAAATTGGAAGTAAAGTAAAATACAGATGCACTATAATTTTCATTCGGGTACTATTACAAGGAGCAAGAGACTGAGAAGATTAAATTTTTATTTTCCATATTCAATTTGCTCTTTTTTTTCACTGTGAATGAAACACCCCTTAAAATATTGCAAGATACTTAGTAGGTGATCTAAAATGATTAAAAACAAGTTTAAAAAAAAAAAAAGCTTTTCTAATGCAGTGCTTGTCAGCATCGATTTTCTCATCAAATTTAATACAAAATAGCTAATGAGGGCAACTCAGCCCCACTAACGTTGTTCAAGATGCAAACCTGAGTTTCAGAATACTCCCTCCATATTTAGTATGGTGATGATTACAAGAAAAGCGATGCTCCAATATGTTAATTTCATGTCTGTTTTTCTGCTGATGTTACTCTTCATTTGAAGATTACTGTCAACCTCTATTCCACAGGAGATCAAAGTGAGGCATCCAGTTTGTACCAGATGCCATCATACAAAATTACATTTAAGAGATCTCCAACATAATTAAAAACTCTTCATAAACCATCTCAAAGAGAAAGACTTACTGTACCATTTTTTCACTCTTTAAACAGCTTAAGGGAAGGTGACAGAAAGTGACTTGAAACTTATGCTAAACGTACCATCTTCTTCTTTTCAAGTTCTTATTAATTATCTCACCTGAAAATCACTATAAAGAGGAGGCTGCAGGTCGGCTTTTTCATGCTGAGATATCTGGGCTCATTGTCCCTCTGTAAGTGTCCCACTGATGCACAGGAAGACCATGGCAGGCTGCAGTAAGTGATCAGACCTTGGAAAAAGAAACATAGAATATAGAATATGTCCCTGGTACTAAGTTTATGGTGGGGATATGCCCTTTCTGAAAAGGCTCATCTGCATCGTGTAAGCAGCTGAAGTCACACAACGGGGCTTACTGCCTTGTTGTACCACCACAGGGCGGTCCTGTCAGAAGTAGGGCCTTGTCACCCACTGGAGCGCTGTGAGTGGAAAAATGCCAAAGGCCAGAAAAGAGATATAGATGGCCCAACTCATGTTCGGTTTCCAAAATCCAGCACAAAATAACACCAAGAAAAAAACACAACGCTAGAGAAAAAAAAAAAAAAGAAAACATTGTTTCAGGACAGAATCTGGCTTAATTTAGCTTGTAGTATCCCTGTAGTTTTAAATATCACACTTTTTTCTACCGTATTGTTGTAGTTTTTGAACAAAAACATTGTTGACTGGTACTAAAGCTCAAAGGTCATGCATGGAGTGAGAGATATTCCTATACCAGTCAGACCACACCAATATACATAAGGTAGCGTAGGGAGGTCCAGGCCTCAGAGTCGATCTATCATCCTTACCTTCCCTCTCCAGCACTACTCAAAAATTGTCTCCCTTGGGCACCCAGGAAACCAAGAGCAGATGCAGATAGCCCTGAGACCACAGCTGAAACACAATGGTTTTGTGCTACCTAAACTCTCACCCACTTCCAGCATCACCACTTCCTTCCACATAACTGTCAAGAGTTAACTGGTAAGACAAGGTTGTTTCCCACTGACTTTTTGTATTAAACAGTTCACAAAGGTACTGTATTGACTTAGTACCACAAAAGAGATTAATTGAAATGCATCCAGCTGATGATGATGCCAAGAATATGACTATAAGCAGCTTCTACTGTTTATAGACTTAAAAAAGATAAAAACATCCGGTCTGGCATGTAAAGGGGCTGCCAAATCCATCCTGCAGAGCAAATAACAGATTTGGTATTCATTAACCCTTCTGTGTTTGCTTCTTTAATAAAATGAGATACATCTTGGTCCAACCTACCAACAAGATTTATTTATTTTTAAATGACAAAGAAATGGAAAATACAAGGCACTTGGCAAAGTATTTCCTTGAGTACCTTGGCAGCTTGTCATTGATAATGGAATTGTTGTCTGATCTTCAGTCATTTCCAATTTAATTTACCCCAAAAGTGTACCACTTCTTGTTGCACATATTTCTCCACAATGTGCTTATTTACCTTCCCAAATCAGGAAGAAATACATTAGATGATTTAAAGGGTAGCCTTTAATGCAATTTAAAGCCTTGCAAATTGATTTTCCTTAATGAACTTTATATTCTGACATCCTGTCGTTTTTCCTCTAGTACATTCAATTAGGCTATAATCAGTTATTAAGGGTTAGATAATGGAAACGTGACATCATCCACACAAGGCAGAAATTTTTGCAAGAGATTAATTAAAATCTAATTTTCATGCAAGATTAGACCATCTGAGCCAAGAGGTGCCTATGATAATTGTAAAAAAAAAAAAAAAAAAAATCCAGAAAACCAAGATGGGTGAAAGAAAGAACACCCAGCTTGGGTAGATGCTCAAAGGGAACCGCAACACTTTCCTCTTGGGCATGCAAGAGACAGAACATTTGCATGTTCATTTAAGAAATGAATTTGCTGTATTCACACAGCAGGACAAACATGAATCAAAGCATTTCCATTCATTCCGGCAAAAGAGCTGAATACATTTGTTTGTGGATAAAAACCAATAGCCGTTCATACTATACTTTCAGATAGACACACACACATTAATAGGAGTAGTAGCAGTACTTAAAGCAGAGATGTTTTCGTGGTTTTTGTTAGTATTAACTTCTGATAAAGAGGGGCTTGGGGCTGAAAGTATGTATGTAATCTTAACTGAGAACACAGCTCAGCAATTCTATTTGCCCCATATCAAAGATGAAAAAATGTTGTTATTCTGCCAGGAAAATTGATCTATTTATCTGATGCAACATCCTCTGTCAGCATTTCTGTACAGCTCTCCCACTCAATATCACTGCAGGATGTCTGTAGAGGATTCACACCTTCAGAGGTCAGTATGTCAGGTCCAACACAGGGTTTGTTTTTCCTTCCCTCCTTCCCTTTATTTCTTTTATATTTTTCTCTTCTTTTCTTTCCTTTTCTTTTCTTTTCTTTTCTTTTCTTTTCTTTTCTTTTCTTTTCTTTTCTTTTCTTTTCTTTTCTTTTCTTTTCTTTCCTTTTCTTTCCTTTCCTTTCCTTTCCT
Source organism: Anseranas semipalmata (assembly GCA_013399115.1). NCBI lineage: Eukaryota > Metazoa > Chordata > Aves > Anseriformes > Anseranatidae > Anseranas > Anseranas semipalmata. The sequence continues at coordinate 115,249 of VXAA01004138.1, read as the reverse complement.
TTCCTTTCCTTTCCTTTCCTTTCCTTTCCTTTTCTTTCCTCTCCTTTCCTTTCCTTTCCTTTCCTTTCCTTTCCTTTCCTTTCCTTTCCTTTCCTTTCCTTTCCTTTCCTTTCCTTTCCTTTCCTTTCCTTTCCTTTCCTTTTCTTTTTTTTAAGTAACCATATTCTAGCTATTCTTAAAACAAACTGAGATATAATGGTTATATTAACAATTAATAACTTTGTAATCATAGTATCCGTATTGCTGCAGCAATTTCAGAAACCTTCATATTTCAGAACTAAAAAACCCAAAGCAATAAATGTAACCAACACAGTATATTGTAGTTCTTACCATTCATTATGGCTTCTCAAAACAGCATCTCCAAAGCATGTTAACCTATGAGCAATTTGGGGGACATTACCTCAAAGGGAGGTGCTAGAGGTAAGAAAGGTTCAAAGCCAATAGTCCCTGCTCATCTAGCTAGACCTCAACTGACACACTTTGCGATGGCCTTACTGGCACCATCTATTGATTTTCCTGGATTTTGTCTCCATTTATGTCCAGGAAAACAAGAATCAAGCCTGAGGGTCATAATGTTTCACAATGATCTCTTTGTGGGATCTGGGATTTGAGTTGGTTCTTTTTTGGTCTTTTGACTCTTTGCTGGCTCTTTTTTTGTGGGATCAAAAGTAAAACTCAAGCTTTTGTTCAGATTTTCACTTATTAGATGGCTTTGAATCTGCTGGATATCTCTTTTTCTCAAAACAATTTACTCAAGTTATAGCTTTCATTTATTTTTTAAAAATATGTGCCCAACATTACATTTTTTTCCTTGATCTTTCTAAGCTTTTTTTCCCCAAACCCTCCAAGCATCCCAGTAACCATCTATAACCATAGTCCTAATTAAGAACAAAAGCATTTTGGATCATTAGTCTAGATCTGTTTGGAAAAATTGTTATGAAATTGTAACTGAGGTTTTCGATGACTATATTTCTTCCCCAGAGATAAGGCAATTAGAGTCATTTCACATAAAATCAACCTTTTCCCCATTGCCTCAGTGTAGGTGTGCAGAAGTAAGAACAAATCAATACAAGAATCTATTCACAGGGAAAAAGGAACAAATATATCTTTATAATTACAATATGTAACACATTCCACAGCTGCATGCCTCTTGTGAATAGTTCTGATCTGAATGTAAATACATGCTTTATGCTGAGAATAATTTAAAAGAGGAAATGGGAACACACACAGAACAAGCCAGTGCTTTATATCTGGTTTTAAATATATGAGCCAAGTTATTCATATTTCCTCTGCATTCCCATGATATACTGAAGAGTAGCCTATGTTACAATGTATGGTGCAATGGAAATATAAAATAAGAACCTGTTAACTCGCCAAGAACCTTCAATCTCTCTTTAATTCCACACTCTTTGTGGGCCTACTAATATTGTCTAACTTAATTATTAGTTAGGTGAGACAGAGAATATATCAGATAGGGAAGATGTCTGGATTTAAAATGAGGTTGATCAAAAGTATTAGAGACCAAAGATGAAGATTTCTTTACTGACTTCACATGCTCCCTTACACTGAAATGAACCTATGATTCCTCTTCCCTTTGCCTCGCTGTACAATGTTTAATGCATGAAAGCCAGCAAAAGTACTCTATGAAAAAAGTAAATTAAATAGAAGAGCGAGCCACACAATATAGAGACAGATGAGCAGGTCATACTACTGGCAGGACAGAGCTAGATATTTGACAAAGTCCTGCAGTCCTTTGAAGAAAATGTCCTTTTAGTTATTTTCTCATTGAAGCCATATTATTCTAATTATGCCAGTTTGCAATGGCCTCAGAGGTATTTGGTAAGTATTTGGGACTGTAGGGTCTTCAGGGTTGTACCTTGAAGGACAACAGGATTGGGGCTGCTTGGGACATGGAGAACACTGGGATAAGTCTGAAAAACTTACTCAGATTTGTTCAATATTTGCTCAGGTGGGCTAATATTGCTCATAGCTATTCCCTCAAAACCTAATTCCTTCAATCTATGAAACCACAAAATAAACAAAACCAGACTTTTCTGCTTCTTCAGTTTCCTTGCCTAGGACTTCTGCCCTTAGAAATTTGCTTATCCTCTCCTTTTTATTGCTTTTAAGCCACACCACCACTGGTTCGTGGAAAACTTGACTTCCAGAGCATTTCATGCTTGTTAGCTGGAGGGGACAGACCCAGTGGACAGGGTAGGGTTGTTGGAAGAACAAAGTGAGTGAAATATCCCCAGACCCAATCCCAAGCCATTCCATTTCATCCACAGAAAATGTAGCTATGGAAAAAATATGCAAGACATTGAACACTTTCAGAGAAATTTCTATTCTTCGTAATTATTTTTTAATTTACTTTCTGCTGGATGAGAACTGAAGCTCTTCTTGTCTCCTAGTCAGCACAAACTTTGAATTTCTTGATCTGCATCTGAGGCTTACTGAAAAATGAGTATGTTGATTACAACTCACCCCCTCCCCTGCTCAGCCCCAGCTGCTGCTCTCTTCATGCATTTCCAACAACTAAAATGCAGAACTATTTTTTTTTTTAACTTATATGTATTCTCAGCTCCTTTTTCAGCTCCCCGAATATTTCTGAAATGAACAAGCACTACACTTTTAGTTAAGAGCCAAGCTGCACCCTAAGGGATGTGCAGGACCATGGGAGGGGAGGACAACTGGGACAGTGCCACCACGATCTAATGACAATAACAAACCCCAAAGCCCCAGCTTTTATAGGTCTCCATTCCCACTTCTTTCTGAGAGTTTTAAAGTTATTAGAATCTGTGAGGGCAAGAAACTGGGGGTGGGGAAGTAACAGACAACAACTATTTTGTGTGCCCTCAGTGACCCTAATTCTTTGCAAAGAAATGTTAGGTTGGGCCAGACATACTTAAAGGAGTACGGCCTTCCCAAGGTATTCCTGATTGCTTTTCACAGGTCTCCCAAGAGGAACTCAGCTGTATACATGACTTGCCAGGCAAACTACTCCCATATTTTCCTTTCCAGTCTAGGAAACACATTGGGATCTTCCCACTCTTCATTCACAAGATGAGTCTTACTGTGCTCCTGCTTCACAGAATCACAGAATCACAGAATGGGCAGGGTTGGAAGGGACCTCTGAAGATCATCTAGTCCAACTCCCCTTCCGATCAGGACCACCTAGAGCATGTTGAGTAGGATGGCATCCAGGCGGGTTCTGAATATCTCCAGAGAAGAAGACTCCACAACCTCTCTGGCCAACCTGTTCCAGTGCTTCCTTTTGTTTCTGTTCTTGGTCTACAGACACAGCAAAACCAAGGAAGGGAACCACTTTTCCTCATCTGCAGACAATTATTCTACAATGTAAGGCTGACATACAATCTAGCTGAAATAGGGTGTAAAGAACAGAAGTGGTTTGAAACAAACAACAACAACAAAAATCCAGAATTAAACTTTGCTCTTCCCCTTACTACCTTTCATCTCAACTTATTCTAATAACCTTGAAACTTTGTGAGAGCATCTGGATCACAAAGAAACATAGAAATAGCAGAACATCTACTTGATGGAGAAATCTATTTCAAATATATCTTTTTTTTCCACAGAAAATTTAAATTTAGTGTGCTAATAAGAGCAACTCACTGCTCACAGATGTTTCATCTTCAATGAGAAAGTTTTGTACATTAGATAGCATCAGCCAAGAGGCTTTTTCAGTAGCAAAACTAACCAACTTGTGATTCACTCAGCAGTGGATTAACTAAAGATGGTGCTTCAATGATATTATTCCAATTGCCATCTCTCAACCCCCAGAATACATCAGAAGCTCACAATCTTCAATAAAAAACACTACACTCACATCAAAAAGTCTTACCTGGTCTCCTGCTGATCAGTTTTGCACTTATGTAGAAGCCTTCTGTTGCTTTTTCAGTGTCATTTCTTCCCTCAAAGAAATTACTTCCTACAGCATTGATCTCTGGTAGATTTTTTAGTTCCAGAGTTCGCCAATTTACCTGGGTGTTGTTTCAAGACTCTGCAGGATGTCTGATTTTTAATCAGCCTAGCAAGTCACTTGGGTCTCTTGCTGCCTAGCAGAGATTTACTTTAGGATTTTCAGTTTTGATGAAAACACAAGTGGGAAGGAGCAAAGCTTCCACTCCCCTTTGTAATTAATCACAGGTTAAAGTGCTATATGAATAGTACAAATCTCAGGAGAGACATCGCTTTTTGCATTTTCAGCAAAGCGTACAACTTAAGACATACATTGCTTTGTGTATTTGTGTAATAGAAGCATTAGTCACGGAGCTGGAGATTTTTTTCAAAGTTTGGAAGCAACCTTGATAATCTATGGTAGACGATTTTCTAACTTTAGCTCTAACTGCAGTGCATATTTTGTGAATTTTAGAAAATTTGGTACTCTATAAATTTATATATCATGGAAACCTGGTATAGTACAACAGAAAATGCAAATATAATTTTTTTTCAAACCAGGCACTCAGATTTATTTTTGGCAGGGGAGGGGTAGGAGGAAGAGTCACTTAGCACATTAATTTGCAGTAAAACATTGTGGAATAATTGCTGGAGGTGACTTATTGAAACTAAAGGTATGTCCACATCTTAAGGAGACTCCCAGGGCGAGATGCAGCAGATATGCCAGGAATCTGTTCCGTGATAGTCCCCTTGGCAACATAACCTGCAACCTCAGATATTGGCATCACCAGGGGAGCTTGGTATGCTGGCTCTAAGAGAAATAGCACGGAGGCTGGAGCGGGGTGGAGACACTGTGGCCAGGCTCTGTGGTATCTCTGCAGGGATGGGGAACCTGATGGTGCTATGGAACTGACAAACTGCACAGCCAGCCCTGGGCCAGCAGTTTTCCATTTTTTGTCAAAATCACATCCTCTGGGTGAACTTTTCTCATTACAATCTCATTATGATACCAAAACACACTTCCATCCCAAACGCTACCCACCTCCAAGGTGCGACCACCCCTCACTGAGTATGAACTCTGAATTACTCTCAGTCTATACCGTAAGGCAAAGCAAGAAAATTTTATACCAATCACAACAGAGGTACATATGATCAGAGTCACTCAAGCTCCACCTAGAAGTAAGAAAATAGTATAAAAATGGCTCAGGAGAGGAAGAATGTTAGGGAAGACATCATCACAGACAAGTAGGGAGGACATCACTGACTTCCGGGACCAGCCAACAGGCTGAACCTCTCTTCGCCCCGTAGGGAGCCTCTTGGGTGAGATTCGAACCCTCAGCTATACCGAGTGCTTCCCTGTGAAACCTAACAGTCTCTAGAGAGTTGTTTCATAAGTTAACTCATTTGCAGTTGGCTGTGTTAGCCACATTCTTGGTGTTTGCACGTGCTCTGCAATTCAATGTATTGAATGTGACCGGACTTACAGTGCCAAATTGGGCATCACTCAGAATCTAAGCCCAGCCACCCCAGCCCCTCTGATTTCTGAGGACAGGCTGGAATGCAAGGGGGTTTAGTTCCTGCCAAGCTTCTTTACCCTTTAACGCAACAAGCACGTGGGTGAGGGTAGCAATACAGCCAACTGCAACTCTTGCAAATTCATCAACAAACACCACTGCAGCTTTTAACATCTTTCCTTGCTATGACTCCAGACCCATTTCATTGTTCACACAGCAGCAAGAGACAATCAGTTAAAAAATATCACTATCATAAGCAATACTTCAAAAGGTGTTAGATCTCCCCATATGTGCCAGTTTCACAGATCCCGAGATTAACTTTGTTTTACTTCTTATGAAGTACTTTCAAACTCAGAGAAGAAAACTCTACTGAAAAAAAAAATAAATAAAGATAATTTCACTTAAATAGTAATCTATTTCATTATAAGTAATTAGGAACAAAGTTAGTATAGTGAAACCAGCCTTAGAATATTCTCTGCTACAACAGCTAAGGTTTTCCTGTGCTGCTGGCAAATTCAGTCATGCCGTGGACTACACTACCAAAAATAGGATCTGCATGGAAACAGCTACATCAATGCCTGAAATATCTCTCAAGAAGGAAGGAACAGCTGTGAGGTGGTCAGTGAAGGTTATCTTCGAGGTGTGTAAAGCAGCGTATAAAATACCAATAAACATCATTTTTTGGTAGCTGAATAAAGTCAAAACAACCCAGCCATTTTCTGTCATCTTTGCACGCAGCCAGGTAGAACAGCCTTGGCTCTATTTCTCTTGAGTAACAGCAGCAAAACACGTCCCTTTAGGGAATTTAAGGTGCACAACTATATTCCAAGCTGCTCTGTGGTAGGATATATTATTTACCCTCTGGCTTCTTCAAAAATGCCAATCAGAATAAATGTAGAGACTCCAATCTGCCAGTTTGTTCTCATATGTATTCAAGAGCCATTTTACAATACCCAGTTGCTGGAAAAAAAATCTGATTATGTGACTGGAGATTTAAGTATATGAATTAAAACCTTTTGAGAATATAAACCTTTCTGAAAACTGTTCAGGAAGAGAAAAAGTCCCTACTGTAACTTATGCATTACGCTTCTATTAACAGTGCAGAATAACTGTCCTCTTCTTTCCTATCACTAACAGCTTTTTTCTCTAATTAGGCTTTCTTCTTAAATTGTTTTAAAACACAGAAAAGATACAAATGCTGACAATAATATATGAACAGGTTTTCAAATAATAAAGCTTGAAATGCAGAAATATGGAAATACTTTGTCTTTCCATTGCCTCTAACAAAATGCGACTTTTCTGTAGATTGGTTAATGAGTGGTTTGCAAAAGAACTTTGCGTTAAAAAACGATGGCCATGTCTGAAATTTCTGAGTAGCTCCAGACATGCCTAATGGATGAATTTGGGTCTCAGTGAATATCAATAAGTCTATTTTATTTTTTAAGAAAGATGTGAGGAACATTAAAAAGACATCAATCACAGTTTTCTGAACAGAGTGTTACAGAGTCACAATTAAGTATGTCTCACTGTATCATGGTACAGTAATATATAGCAAGAAAGGATATCTTCATAGCATTAAAATCTAAGATTTCAAATAAATTTGTTTTGAACTAATTAAAAGATCAAATATTCTTATTATTTTAAAACATCTTTTTTGGTAAATTCTGTTAGAATCAACTAAAATTTTCTAACAAAAAAGCTAAGTTCAAAATTATTTTTTTAATTTATAGAAATGCTACAGAATGATAGAAATTCCCAGTTTTGACAGTTTCTCTCTCAAATTACTCATTTTGTCAAATTACTCAATTTCAAAAAATTACGCATATTATTTGAATTGTCTCCTTTTTCAAAAAAAAAAAAAGAAAAAAGAAAAACAATTAGGAAGATTCAGTAAGACCAGCTTTTTGATCAGAAAAGTTCATCTTCAAAAAAATCAGCATCAATAACAGATCCAAGAAAATAAGTCACCGTCTCCAAAATGTGTTTTTCCTTCTTGCATTGCTGTGGCACCAAAAACAGTTGCAGGACCTTTGGGTCTTAGGGATTACAAATTTCCTCCTGCTCTTATCTAGTATCCTCTCTGCCCTGAAGTTGGCTGGGCTGTCAAGGGAGAATCTTGCATGGATAAACTCTTACATGATTTGTTTCCTGGGCTAAGGACAGTTGTTTTAATAACCTAAGGAAGTACATTCCCCCTTTTCAAGTGCTCATCATAACTGCGTGTTTGCACTATGTTCTTTATACACATTTCATGATTGCCTTCTATCCTCATAGGTTGATGCTATCGGTGTATCTAAGTGTGAGGTGTGGGTTTGCTTATCTCCTTTTCACCAAAATCTAACAGTGACATTTTCTTCAGCTTGTGACAAAAAACAAATATTAACAAAGAAGTTCCCTTTAGAGTAGTGTGGTTATCACGGTCCTCAGGTTATTTGTTTTTCACATGTGCCCCATCTACTTATCTATCTGTATCTCCTGTGATGAGCATTTGAAAACCCCTTGCCTGCAAGACTTACAGAGAAAATAATTTATTTCCAGTTCACTTCCAAGTATGGCATAGAGTTATGTGCTGAATTGAACAGCCTTGTTTCAATTTGTCTTCTTTCTCTTTTGAAAACCTAAAATCAATTTGTTGCTCCGTGCATTCTTGAAAAGGCATGAATTGTGAAAATTATGTCCTGGAGTTTCCAGCAAGGCCAGACCAGATTTCAAGCTTATTTTGCAATGCTCAGGCAGAGGAGGTGGCGTGGGAGTGATGCTGTTGCAGGGAGTGGAATGTGAGAGAGGCCGTCTCCAGCCATGGGCTGGAAAACCCAGGCCACAGAGAGCCCCACTGATGCTCCAGATAGCTGGGGGTGATCTGTCTTTCCACGTAGACATACCCTCATAATTATGAGGAGCATGGTGCAGAAGCATGGCTGCAGGCCATGAATGCAGGCTGGCTTCTTCAGTGCTTACCCAAAGTTTTGGGAAGCATTTACAGCCTGTGGTGAACTCTGGGTTAGTTGATAATAAAGCAAATTCATTTAGATCTTTATGAGAACCAATAACACCAGACTACATTTTAGACACACCGTGAGTCTCACTTGATGCCTAAATGCCCCTTACAAGAATGAAGGCTACTTTATGACTAATGTTTTTGGCCCACACCTAGCGAAATGACTACTTCAAGTGGTGTTGGTCATGTTGCAAATGCAGTGACTGTGTTTTTCTCATTTTGTTGTGGGACATTCCATGTACAGTTACATTTGATGAGTGTCTTTTTTCCAGAAAGAATAAATGAGATGTTTCTGGTTTTATTCCCTTCCCAGTGGATGTCAGTAAAGCCACAGCTGTTTTACTTTACAAAATTACCCATGGAGGGGCTGAATCTGACTCCTGTTGGTACTGCTAACCCATCTCCCAGGGGCCACAGGTGAGTCATCTCTTTCCTAAGGACTGGTAGGAAAGGGGGTTGGGACTGATTGATCTAGAGGGGGAGGTCATAAAAAAACAAGTTGTCTTCCAAGTTTTTTCCAATATAACCCATCTCTTCAACTGCTTAATGTGCCCAAGTAAATGAGATGTCTTCTGTTATGCATTTCCAGCACAACACAAAACCCAGGCTTTGTACCTACCAGAGTAATGCAAATAAACAGAATTCTTAAGAGTGTGTTCTAACATGTTAGGATGTCCAGGAAGATAAAAAGAGCCAAATATCCCAACAAGATAAATTAGCATTTGTCTTCTGGAATAACTCACAGTAGTTTTCCACAAGCAAGTCTGTAAAATTTGCTCTAATCCTTTTTCTTTTTTAGGAGCTGCTCTTTTCCACCTGCTTCCATTTTAATGTGTCCTCAATATCAGTTATTTTTGCTTCAGCTGTAAGAGGCAAATAACTAGGATGAACAATACCTCTTCCCCTCACAAACCAAGATACGATATTGCTAGTGGAAGAAAATATAGAAAATTGCCATGGAAATAAAATCTCAGCAAGCGTTTTCATTTGTCAGATTTGCTCAGCAAGAAGGTCCTCAGTAAAGAAAATACAATCCATAAAACCAGCCTCAATTATCACAGATTGTAGGCACTAGGCTGCATTTGTTCTTAATTTTTGCATATCAGAAAAATGATGATTACACACACTCTATCAATGAGGGAGCTGTGAATTCATAGAAGTGGCAAGAATCCCCATCTCTTGCTGGGCATTGTGGAAGTCTATGAAAATCTGCAAATTTGTAAACCTGTGAGCTGAAACACTAAACTGGATTAATCCAGATCACTGACTCGCTAGCAATGGAACAGCTGATGTTTCAGGAAAACATGAAGAAGAAGTAAAATCCCTTGTTAACTGCATTCGTTCTTGACAAAGATAAGTCCTTCATGACCTTTCATCCCCTAATTGGTTTGCACTTTGGCCTGGAGCCTTTTGATGCAAACATTGTTACAGATGCTACTTTCAGGCTCTGTACATTCACTCTCCTAAAATGAGTATATCAGCCAGGACTAATAAGAAAGAAAATGTGTGTAAAATGCCTGTTTTGAATTCTAGGTTTCTCTCACTAGCTGCTTAAAACCATATTCCTGACCTCACATTTAGGAAAATTAGTGGGATGGCCAAATCCATGATAAAAGCAGTCATGTACAGAGTATGCAGATACAACTTGTTGGTCTAAAGCACTATGAGTACCTTACGTGGAGTCATGCTGAACAACTGGGACTCGTTTGCTGTTCTTTAGTTCCAGCTGTGGTAAACCAGGAGTATTCTATTTCAGCAAAGAATAAATGAAAGAAAAGGAAAGGAAGGATCACAAGGTTTCAAATGAAAAGAAGACAACAAAATGAAGTCAGAATAAGAGTGGAAATTACAAGAACTAGGGTATTGATTACATAAATTCATGGAAATTGCTAAGAAAGAAAGAAGCCCTAAACAGAAATCAATGAAAAAATAGTAAATACATAGCTAGAGACCTGCAAACATCTTCAGAAAGCTCAAAAGCTCAGAAGATTTTGAGCATTTCTTGCTTTAAATTAAGCTAAAATAGGGGCTTTAGCTATGACCAATAGTCCTTTAAGAGCTTAAGAATATTTAAAATAGGTGGGTGGGACCATGAAAGGCAATTTAGAATTATTCCAAACATCCATTTGTCAATATTGGAGTCACAGGCTACTGTTGAAGTACTAAGACTTCCAGGATGCATCATATGTTGAAATATTCCACTGCCAACATTTCCAGGAGAGGTTTACTAATGTACTACAAATGAGCAGTATGCTCACTGCTGTCCTCAACTGTGGTAATCCACTTCACACTGACCTTCAGATCCAATTAATTTGCAGTTAATGGAACACTATGTTCAAAGGAATTCTGAGTATTACTTGAAATTCCCAAATGATGTTGTTAGCCAACTATCTTGGAAGGACTGATAAGCAGCACATGCACGGAGGCTACTGGTGGTGCATAATTGAGTTATATTTCTAACATATGCTGCTTGTATTTTGCACACAAATTGTATTTTAAATTTCTTAAAAGGTTTTTTTTTTTTCCTTTGGTACAAAGACCTCTGTGACACCTCTTAATGTAAAATGGTCCCATGAGAGTACATTGGCTTAACCCTGAAATGACCCTGAACATCTTAATTGCTCCAGACCTGACTCCTCCTCTGAGTTTGCTTGACTGCAGAGAGAGCTGTGAGGTCAGCGTTCATTGCAATGCAGCAAGTAGGCATCCTCAGCATTTACTCTCAGAGAAAACTTGGTATAGATGCAATGCTTCCTCTAGCTGTGTGGTTTTGGCCAGCTTCTCAGTACAGTCATCTCACTCTGTGGCAAGGATCTCAAGGTAAAGATGAAGCCTGCCTTTTCCTGGCTGTAGCCGTCAGCCACCTTCTTGGGCTCCCTAAGGGGAGCTCTCCAGGAGGTGATTTTGGACTGTCCTGGATACTTCACCAGGCAGCTCCAGCTGTGCATAGACCAATCAATAGGAACCATGTGTATGCTAAATGTCTCAATTAGTACCATGGGCGGAGAATATGCAGTCCCACCATCGACACCAGGCTGCTGCTGCTGCAGAATCAGCCAAACTATACCTAGATAGGACTCTTGTAATTAGTAAAAACTATTCCTGCAGAGTCAGGAGTGAACAGTCACACAGAACAGTCCTTTTTTATGTAGCTAAAATAGGTAGGAAGTGTTTTGTATATAGCTTAAAATAATACTTAGTGATGGATCTTGTGTACATTTTAGTGGTCACATAAGCCCACAGGCCAGCCAAATAAATGGAATTCACTAGAACACATTAGAGTATTCTAGTCTGATCGTATTGGAGATACCATTGCAAGGTATGACCCTCACAACCAACTCTGTCACAATCTAGACAATGATTGGCCATCCATTTGATTGTCTGAGAGACACGGTCCCCTACATAAGCATTACTTTCTTCAAAAGATTCAGCAAAATATTTTGTTTTTTTTTTTTTTTTGGTTTGTTTGCTTGTTTTATAACAAAGATCCATGAATGTCTGTCCAACATGGCAGAGTATCCACAGCAAAGACTGTGGTGGGTGGGCTGTTGCAGAGCTCCTGTTACACTGCAGCTACTGGTTTCCATCTCCCTAGAGCCAGACCCTCTCACTCAGCAGCACATGGGAGCAAATCCTCAATTTAGACAAGGAAGCAGCTACGGGGCTGCTCTACAGATATAACACAAAGCTCTGCTGTACCATCAGAGAAGTTAATGTGGAAAGATATCCGTAGAAACAGCTGTTCCCTGCATAGAGTCATCTCCTGTACTCTGGTGCTCAGACAGACCCTCCTAAGGCCATCTACAGGAGACAATTAGCTTCTATGACATGCCCAGTATTAACCATTCACACCCTTTTCTTTTTTTTTTCCGTGAAAGGGAAGAGGTGTTTTGTCTTCTAGTGTAAGATTTACCCAAAGGAAAACTTTTACTGAATATGAGGCATTACAATTCTGTGGCTGCATATTTTAAACCTAGTTCTGAAGTATTCAAGTCATTATAAATCCACTGACTTCAGCAGAGCTGTGCAGAGTTATGCCCGCTATGAATCTAGCTGTTCTCTATTTAAGTACTTTCCGGGCATTAAAATTCTTTTAAAAGTAAGTCATCCAGGTGATGTTTGCCCACATATAAATCAATTAAGACATGAAAGGTTGTATGCATGCATGGGGTTAAGAAGGGAACAAGGGGGAAGAGGAAGGAATATTTCCCTTTTTAATTTGCTAGGTAGTTTTTTTCCTCCAGCATGTTCTGTCTTCAGCCCACTTTATTCTGTGAGCCCAGAGCTACCCATTCTGTAACTACCCATTTTTGTATCATTAAAGGTTCATCAGGATTTATAGCATACATCCTTAAGGTCATATTAATAGTATATTGCTTCATGAAATGGGAGCTTTGCAACCTGGGGTACTTATATGATGAACAGCCTTTGTTAGACTTCGGTAGAAATACAGTTTTGAATCACCTCTGTACAGTCTTTCTAATGAAGTGGCTGCTTTTTTGTGTGATTTGTGTGTGTGTGTTTTGTTTTGTTTTCTGAAACAGGCTATCAATTAAAGGTATTATTCTTTAAAACATCCCCTTATGCACATTCTTGTAGATCAGTAATGTTCTCCATTCAGGTCCTTAAATGTGAATCTTTTCTGAAATTTTGATTACCAAGTGATCGCTGAATTGTAGATTTTTTGCTTCTTTGGGCTAACCCTCAAAATAAGAAGCTGTTGTGGTTCTACAGTTAATCTCACGATCAAGGTGGCACCATCAAAGGCTAAAATGTTTCTCTGTTGGAGAATTAACTGCTTATAAATACACAGAGTCATTACTATTTTTTCAGGCATCATCAAGATTCATTTTTTCAATGTGAAATACGATTAATGAGAAATATACCAGATCTGTGCTAAATTAACTGACACTGTTAACAGTGTTAACTTTGGGTCACGTATTGACATCTTCGATTGCATTTAGTGTCTGAGCTGATCATTCTCCTCACTGTAAAGACAAAGGGGCAGGTTTTAGGCCCTAGCCCAGACTAACTAATATTGAAACACCATCTCAGATGCGGCTTAAAGGATTAATACAGTTTTTTCAACAATGCAAATCATTTGGTAAGTAGCACTTACCAGTGATCGCACAAGTTAGGGAGCAACGTGGCCAGGGTTAGCCAAGAGCCTGGATCACTGGGCAAGTCCATAGGGATGAGGCAGGTCCAAGGTTCAGCTGGGAAGCCAAGCCTGTGGGCCAGGATACGGTCAGGATCAGAGTGGTGGGTGGCCCTGCACAGGCACAGCTGTGGCATAACTCAGGCAAGGGCCAAGGGTGAGGACCTGAGCTGCAGTCAAGCTCCTGAGCAGAAGTGGAGAAACCCCTCTACTTCTTGCAGCTTTGTCCCGCTGCTCTCATCACTGCAGTCTTGTCCAAGGCCACATGGCTGCTACATATCAGAGCTGTCTCCAGCACAGGCAGCCTGACCAGTACGACAGGGAGACCATTTCTGATCTCGGTTTTGTAAAGTGTGCTCCTGGACTATGATCATATCTTCTAGGATTTAAAACTGCAGCAACAGAAGACTGAAAATCACACTGTCTCAAAGGTTAGTGAGACCAACAGACCATATAAATCTCAGTTAAGATCTCTAGGCATAGCAAAATCTTTGTGCTGGTCACCTTTCAAGAGGAGATTTAATATTAATGATTCTTAAATATCCTCAGGACTTCAACATAATGAGCTATTTACAAGTAAAAATTGGTGGGTTTACTGATTTTATATTAAAAAGAAATCAAAGGGTTATCTTAGAATTGTTATTGTTATTAACCCAAAAACAAACTCAAAGACTAATATTTCATATCTTATTAGAGTTTAAAAATGCACTGAAATGCAGAGAAAATGTAAGAAATAAGTAGCTCAACATCTGAGTTGAATAGTGACAACCTCATGAGAGGGCAATATTCCTTCTGCTAGGCAGCTTCTTACTCTGACCCAAAATCAGGAAAACAGGATCCCAAAACTTAAATGCTAACTACACCCTTATGTTCCAAAGAGTGTTAAGGGCTGCAATCCACTTCACGTTCACCCTCACTCTTCTGCCTCTTGGTTCTGGCAAGCCTGGAGGGAACATGGCTCTACAGCAGCTCTTGGCAGCTGATGTCCACATGATTGAGATGGTGGCAAAACTGAAGGACTGTGCAGCCTAGCAAAACAGGTGTGGTGGAGTAGTCATCACAAAATAAACTGATCAAAAAATAATACAGCTTAACAGAAGATACATGGAAGAAGAATAAGTGAGAAGCAAACCATAAAACTGAACCAAGAATCCTGATCAAATACAGTCCATCATAATGGCTTTAAATGGGAATAAATATTTTCTACATGTCACATGAATCTGCTCTGGCTTATATCTCTTTTATTGACAACAAAAGAATAACTGAGATTTTCCATTATTCTTTGCCTTTTATTTTACTTATCCATTATAAATTGGCTACTGAGAGCATAAATTTGTCTGATAATAATATTTTTTCATTAAATATTCTTCTGAGATCATGCTTGGTGAGATATCATATACAAACACTACACAGAGGACAAGAAAAACAACAATTTTATTGCTTAGGGAAAAGTAACACTGCACTCAAGAAAAGCATTTAGTTAGAAGTTACAGATCTCCTTGCTGAGTTTGCAACCCTAAAATTGCACCCACAGATTAGTGACAGAAAATTCAGAGAGCTTTTAAATAAATTGCAAGTTGAAGTTCCCTGGCTTTCTCTCCCCAGCACCTTAAAAATGAGTACGAGAACATGGGGAACATGAGGAAAGGTGAATGAGAAATTATGAAAGTATTTTTGTTTTTGAAACATTTATATCACAACAGAAGACTTTTGCTTTTTCTCAGTTATACTTTTAACATGATTCTGAATAATTTGAGACAAGCTAAAGGAGGGTTTGATAAAGGAGGAAGAATTCTCTGAGGTTTCAGATTTATCTTGCAGAGAACTTACTCAACCAAAAAAACAGAGGAATAAAATCACAATCCTTAGCTACATGCCCTTTATATTGATTCAGCTCACACGAATCTGCAGTTAACTCCTCCATTCCTCAGCAGTGTTGGCCCTGCCACACTCTTTTGTGACAGCTGCCTCTTAAAGCTTTCGTTTCAGGAATCTTGCGAATGTGTGAATAGATCAGTCTTGTTTTTACAAAATGGCCTTGCTAACCCTGATAGCTGCAGAGAAAAGCTTCAAAATGTGACCCAAGTGAATTCTAAAGTGTTCAGAATCTAATAACAAATAAAAGAGCCTGGCATCTTTATTAGATTCCATCATTCTTCAACATTTGGGTTCAGCAATATCATAAGCATAAAACCAGCACTTGCAGAGCTTATGTAAAAAGAAGGTAGGTTGTTTTATGAAAAGGTTCAGCTCCCACCTTTTCCTCAACTTCCTCCATGTCCTTGACCATGTCCCTTGCACACACTCTTAGTCGGGTACCTGATCCCATTCTGTCGATGTGAGTCCAATACAGGGACAGCAGGGGGCTACCTGAAATCACAAACTGCTTTACCCCAGCCCTCATTCCTGTTAGTGTGAATGACCTTCCTGATGACAGTCCAAAAACTCTTTCACCGGTTTATGAATCATGTACCCTGAACAGTATTCATTATCCATGCAGCTTATCAAATGCAACCTTTGGTTTCATTTAAGCTCTTCATAAAGACATAGTACTTCTGCTAAGTATAACTTGCCAGTAAGAATGGCAAACTTCACATTTAAAATGCTATCTCTTTTTCTCCACTATTCATAAACTCATATTTGGGAGTAACCCTCGTGGCTAAGGGCTGTTTTCTATTGCACCCTTAACTCCTACAATGAAGCCTAGAGGGTGGTGAGCACCTCTAAGTGTTTTTTGTAAAGCAACATACAATTAATACCAAGTAGTGAGCCATTCTGCCCCTCGGAAATAACATTAACTCCGTGTAACAATTCTTGCTTTTTCTTTTTCTTTTTTTTTTCAATTTCTGCACCTCCAGGATATGGCTGGGAAATTTCTACACCAACATGTTGGGAGAGACATTTCCAAGAAGATTTTCTGGTCAGGTTTCTGCACACCAAAGGTTTGAGATGTTCACACATATCGAGAGGTGCAAATGAAGTTGATTATGTTCCTCCAAACCAACAACTCACATATTACTAGTGGTAAAATCATAATAATGCTACTTTAAATTCTGGGAGCATCTCCACCCGGAATAATACTTGCTGATCTCAAAGGAGTTCTGAGAGTCATAATTATTGCAATTGTCTGTAGGCGTCTGTCTCAGGAAGCAGGAGCGCCGCAGCTTGTGCAGCACGATTTCTTTGTCAACAGCACCATCTACCTCTAATAACCGAACACTGGAGCAGACTGTGCTTTATTAGTGCTCCATTGCACCGCTTCTTTCTTTCTCCATACCTACCAATAGCTACATTACCAGAGGGTCTCTTCTGTATGTAATCAAGGTTTGGAAACTTATAACAAAGGTTTTTGATTTCTTTAGCTAATAAACCACTCTGAAATGGCCAGTACAGTATATTTATCTGAGTAATTACTGGGAAATAGGCTGCACTAATCAGGTACTGCAAAAATCATGGCTTTGTTGCAGTATGTGACTGGGTGGAAAGCAAGCACAAGCACCGTGTAGCAAAGACAAATCCTGATTATCTTTTTTTGTGTCAGAAGACACAAATATGTAATTTGTTAATTTGTTGGGCTTTTTACAGACAATATCTGTTCCTTGTAACCCTCTTCCAACAACACATAAGGAACATTCCCACTGGCAAAATTACCAGGCTGTTCTTTAGCATGGAGATGCCACAAAACACTGTGGAGAGACTGCAGAGGCACAACCACAGTAATAAAAAATGCAGCAATGTCTCTGGGTGGGGTTGATAGCTGGAATAAGACTACCAGGGACCTGGGGTATTTGCCAGGTTGTCAGCCTGTGCTGCAGCCTGGGATCACTATACAACCCATGTTGCTGGAAGAAACGCAGATGAGCCATGCTATCTACTCAGCCACATCAGACGCTTGGCATGGGATCCACGATAAACAATAATTTCATGATATAATTAGCTGAAAAGTGGTACAAAATACCCACAGGGGGTACAGAAAATAAATACTGTAGGCATAGTGCATTCATAGTATCTCCAAAAAAGCAATGGTCATATGATATTTAAATATACGTTGTACGAAATCCTTCTGCAATTTTGTGATACTATATGCTTACAGAGTATTTTGCAGGGTTGGAATAATAAGAGTTCTATGTTTTTGCCTTATTACCTTTTCTGAATGGTGGAGATACTGGAGGAAGCCACAGCTGCTTTGGTTTCCCCTGCCCGTTCAAGGATCAGCAGGTGAACACAGGAGATCAGCATAAATAGACATAGATGTTCGGTCCAGTCTAAGCTCTTGAAGTGCCATTGAACTTCTTGTAAGTCTAGTCAATGAACCAGAAGGAGTTGTTTTAATCTCAAAAGCCAAACTAGTCTAAAATTAACATAATCAACCTTTCTTAAAATAAAGAAAACTCAAATGAGACAGAAAACAACTGAAAGGGTTGGTGAAAAACTGCCCCCTTCCTTTCAGGGTCACCATCAGTGCTGCGGCACAGGTTCCAAAAAAACTGAGTTGCACCAACCCTGCACCATCCTTCTGAGCACCTAGCAAAAGTCTTTTATTCCCTTTCTCAAATCTGGCTATGCATCTGCTCCTGAGTCCTTTCTAGAAAACACAGGGAATTAAGTGCCTAAATATTATTATTTTTAAAAAATACATATTAAAAAAAATATAAATTGTTAAGTGTTTGAAGCCATTTTTGAAAAACAGACTTTGCAATGTAAATTAGCATAAGCTAAAGGATTTAAACACAGTGAAGTGCAATGTCTGAACACCTTGTTCTGGACCTTGTTCTGTTACCAGGAAGGCTCGGCACCTCGCAGGATTGAACTGCATTTGTCCAAGATAGGACAGTCCCCAGGGCAGTCTATCAGTACCCTCACATCAAACTTCACCCACATTTTAGATTTTTTTCTTAGTTATAGAAATAACTTAATATGTATTCTTTTGTTTCCTCAAAAAATGTGGTCTACACCTTTTGTTCATCATGATTCTTGCATATTATAACAAAACATTAGGACACTTGAAAATATATTTTATCTTTCAGCTCATTCAGGATTCTGAATGTTTTAACTACTTAAAATGAGCAAGGAGGGCTAGTCTGTACAAGGGTGCTGAGGAGACCTTAAATTACATGCTTTTACCTTCGACTCCCACCCTGTGTTTTCCTGTATCACCAACACAACCTTATGTAAAACAATGCTCTTCCTCCCCCATTTTGATGGCCTTGGACTTCAGGTTAATTTCATGATTACCAGTCCCAGATGTCTCTGCAGGTGATAGGTGCAAACAATGTCCTTGATACTTCTTTATGGGAGAATTTGTTCAGAGGAGATCTGCAGGAGGAGAAACCCTCTGCACCTGTTGCCTCCTCCATGGACAGGCCAGGGGTAAGACCATCTCCTTCCATCTGTTTTTTTCTGCAGAGCTGAAGCACGTTACATACTTCTCTTGCTGGTACCCACCCTGTCTTCCACTACAGCCAATTCAGTGCAGCTCCCTTGATGCACCCTGAAGAATTAAAATATGGGAGTATCATTTCTCTCTATATAAAAAACTCCTACCCAAGAAAAAGAAAATAATACTTTCCTATTTTCACATCCTCAAGGACTGTACTGAGAGCAGCCACCTAAATATTACTCAGCTGCTAAAACATACTGGAGAAAATTTAATGTGGCAAAGTGTTTATTGTAATGACCTGCATATGGCATTCCCAATAAAACATAAGAGGAAAAGAAAGCTAACAAGCATGCAAAGACTGGGGAAGCAACTGTACTGCTTTGGGAGTTACTTGTTTAAATTCCCAGCCACCGAGATAAGCAGTCTGGGGGTTTTGAGAAGGGCAATTATGGATTCAGCACCACCACATGCTAAGCAGTAGCGGGCAGGATGTGGCAGAGAAAGGAGATGCCTACTTTCCCTGCTGGAGCCTATGAAATACAGCTCTTTCTTTCCCTGCAAAAAGCTTTTATTGAAGCTGTCGGTCTGTTTTAAAATAATGACAGGTGTTACACAAATCAGCAGCCTTTGTTTCTTACTTAGCAAAATGCCAGAGTCTGGTCTAATAGTGGAAAATAAATATAAAAAAAATTAAAAGAAATAACACAATAGGATGAAAATGTCCTGCAGTACGGCGAAAAAAAAAAAAAGGAAAGGAAAAAAAAAACAAACAAACCTCGTGCTGCTGTTATTAAGGCTCTGGGAGACATATGGCAGCAATTTTAACATAATGGATATAAATACTATGGACATTTTCATTTACAACACCCTCGGCTGGACATGCAGGAGAAATTGCCACTTACCTCATTCTTGTAAGGTATTTTACCCCAACAACTGTAACTAGTTAGTAAAATTGTGATAACTGTAGACAGATTCTAACAGATCCCCTGAAAAGGAGGAGACAAACTGCAGAGATTTTTCGGTTGAGGTTTGCACTGTGAAACAATGTCAGCCAACTATTCTGCTGTTTTGTTCTTACATTTGCATGCTGTTTTCACTGTTAAGTCTGGATATTTTTAGCACTGATAGATAATGACTGATAAAAAAAATAAAAAAAACTCATGCAGTGCTGAGAGTACTGGCGTACAGTAGCTAAACCAGCACCTGAGAGATGCTTGGCATTTGACCAGCCTCTGTGCACTGGCCTGAGATGTCTGTGCACTGCATAAACACCTGGCATCATGGTACCCTGAGACTCGAGAGCATAACCTGTCAGAAGTAAGGTGCTCATCAGCATCCTCTAAGCATATCCTTACTATAACCACGTGATTTCAATGGTATTATTCGTGTGCTTTGAAGTCAGCATATTCTTCGGTGCCTTGCTGAACTAGGGCTTGAGGACATAGACACAAGTACCTCTGGTTTGTGAATGCAATAAAGGAGATTGATAGAGGAGTCTTCTCCAGCCATTTCCAGCACACAGAGCAAATGTTACTGGCTGTAAAACTCCATCCACTCCCTCACCAAGCTCATACATCATGCTACATCAAGGGGAATGGAGGAAATCGGGGAGAAATAAACAGAACATACACAAGCCAGAATGGCACAGCCCATTGTAGCACTCTCTTTTAGCGGTAGCATTCACGTGCACCCAGAGACACCAGATCGCTCAGCTGCTGGGTTCAACTTCACTTCTGGAAGCAGCTCCACGAGGTGGTGCAGCACCAGGGGAAATCCACCGTGCGTGGCCAAGCCAGCACCTCTGCCCCACCAGAGCAAGCAGAGGGACCTCTGCCGTGGGAGGATGCCTTGGAAAGGGCACCAGAACCACAGCAATGTCCCAGGCAGTAGCTGGAGGAGATGTCTGCAGACTGAGGCTTTATCTGTCCTCTTAAATCACTTTTTTCTGCTGAAGAAATAACACAGTCTTAGCCAATAATACTGTGCTCCTAAGGCAAAGTCCTCAAAAATCAGCATAGTGTCTTCGTCTGAATACATTTACACTGAGACCGGGAGAGGCTTCCTATGGTGCACAAAGCCACTTTCCCACTTGGGTTTTAATTTTCCTATACAAACCTCTTTCATCAGAAAGTGGGTTTTAGTGCCCACTGTGACTCATCTGCAATGCTTTCGGTAACAGTTTTACATGTCCTACTTTCCAGTTAAAGGATTTTTAGTAGTAGTGATAGTAGTTGTAGTAAATGAGTCTGTTTTCCAGTTCCGAGTAACCATTCTTACCTGTTTAAAGTCTTTCAGTGAAAAACAGCTGCTGTTTTGAAGAATGTGAGGTTCCTGTTATAAAAACAATTCTCTTAAAATATTTTAAAAATATTTTCTTAAATGAATATGTGCCCACTCAAAACTCTAAAAGACAGGATTCTTACCATATGAATTTGAAGTGCAAAGCTTTATCTCCAAAAGTCACATGTATTTCTAACACAGAGAAGGAAGCCACCTGAGTCTATTTCAGAAAACACTATATTCCATCTTGAACAATATACTAGTGTGAGACTAAAGAAAAATACACTCCCCACTGCTAAGCTCATGAGGAACCTTGGGATGGGACTCACCAAAGTTATTTGGCATGACAGAGGGGCAGGGGGCAGATAAAATTTGGGGCAGAGCATCCAGTGCCCCGAACCAGTCCCCTGAACCTTTCAGGGTGAGCTGGGACGCTGGAGCTGCTGAGCTCTCTTCTTATTTTTGTTTCTTAGCATTGTAAGGCAAATCTATTGTTGAATCTTGATGCAGAAATCATGAAAAAAGTATTGAAAAATGCAGTAAAAATGCCAAAGCTGTTAGTGTCGTTACTGTTCTTAGACTGTGAGAGACTGAAATTGTTTGTTATTGCTAAGAAGGTGCAGCATAATTCACTCACCCGAGAGGCTGCTGATGTCTTAAAACTCCTGCAACTTTCCACAGAGACGTGGACATTCTGGAGCAAGTTCTGCAAAGGGCCACAAATCTTATTGAAGGACTGGAGCATTTGACATATGAGGATATGCTGAGAGATCTGTCACCGGTCAGCCTGGAGAAAGGAAGACTTCAACTCTCTAATGGGAGGATGCAGAGAAAATCAAGCCAGGCACTTCTCAGAGGTGTGCAGCAATAGCACAAGAGGCAATGGACGCAAACAATAACAAAGGATATTTTGACTAGATAAGGCCACATGTCCAAAAAAATCCATCATGCTGAACATTAAACTTCACAAAATATGTCCACTGGATGGAAGTCTGGAATGATAGTTACAGAGTGTTTCTAGAAAATCTTGCCCAGATTTTTTATATCTGGTGTTTACGTGTCTTAAAAATCTGACTCTGTGGATCTAACTTTATAAATACACAAGAATGGCATTAAGGTGTAACTGAGTCTTTGAGGAAGAATTCTTCCTACTCTTCCAATTAACCTTCCTTTATGACCACAGTAAGTTCAATGCTTATGCAGTTGTGATGGTTATCTAGGAAATTTTCATCTCAAATTTGAATGGAAAGAGAAGATTTGGATATCAACTAAAAATAAATAAATAAATAAATAAATAAATATAAAAAAGATGAAGTGGATGAAATGCCAATCCAAATGCAACAATCTGTGCTTTATCGCTTTGACTTTGGCCTAGTTGTCCCTTAAGCATCCCCTTTCTTTGTCTGTTAAACACTGAGATATATCGCAGTCCAATTCTATTTTAGTCCTGTGACACGACGGAAATGAGCCTGGGTATTAGAGAGTGATGATACGAGGTACACAATAGTAAAATGAAATCAGACACCATTTTCTGTCAGGAAGACCATTTCAATAACTGGAACACAAAAAGGACATTTCTAAGAACACAGAAGGACATGTTTGCCAAATTTTTCATTTTCTCACAAAAGTTTTCAATATTTGGGGCATATTTGAATGTAGAAAAAAATTAAACATGAAAATTAATACTAGATTTTTCCTTTTTTTTTTTTT
>VXAA01004138.1:71355-92278 GCA_013399115.1 Anseranas semipalmata | reverse complement strand
TTTTTTTTTTTTTTTAGCAATAAGAGGTTTGTCACTCTCATTTGTAGACAGCCCCACTTGTCCTTCAATATCTAACAGTGTGAGTAGAGGACAGTATGCAAAATGTGAATGTTATACTTACAAACAGATTAGGAGAAGTAAAGGTTTTACACCTTCAAAAATCATGTTCTTAATTTACATTTCCTCAGTTTATCTTAGGACAGACATACACTCAGAAACATAGACTGTATTAACACTAGACACTCCATTCTCTGACAGAAGAAGAATCTTTTAAAATGAAAATTAAAAAAATAAAAATAAAAAACATCAACAAAGTGAACAGAGACTGGTTTAAAGTAGACATGGCTGCATACATAGTCATAGTGAGCTAAATTAGTTCAGATTTAACACCCTGGCTATGCAGAATCTCAACTCAAAACCAGACAAAATATGTAGCTAAGAATATTTTGGTTTAATTTTGGCTTGTCAGGTAGCAAATTGCCTCAAGAAGCCACAAGCACCTGCTCAAAAGACAAAGAAAAATCAGAAAGAGACCCAACAAAAGCAATTCCCAAATGCTGCCCAGCTCTCATTATCAGTGATCTCTGTGTTTCTGTCTCTTCAAAGCTAAGAATACCAATCAGCTTTAATGGCTGAAAAGAATTATTCAGCCTGTTTAATAAAACTGCCTCCAAGCCACGTACAGGCTGTGACAAAGTTTTCTAATTAAACAGTTTCATTAAGCATCAGAGCATACCTTTCTAAATCCCAAAGCTGCTAGCTCAGGGCGTGATCCTCCTCCCACTGAACTCCAGAGGAGCAGGATCCCCATATTTACATCTCTCCCTGTTCTGGACATTTTCAGAATCAATAAGTAAAAGTTATTCTGTGTCTCAAAAAACATACATTCTCTTTGGGATTCTCTGGGTAAATTACTTATTGATTTTTTTTCTCAGCATATACTGCTGATTTTCATAGATCTCAGATTGTTGTTTTTTTTTTTTTTTTTTCTGGCATCTTGTCATGTAATCATAAAAATTTTCCTCTGATAATATGGATATAATCCACATTTATAATGAGTTTGAGTCGATATAAGCTTAGGCTGTCTCAGAACACCAAGGTGTAAAGTTAGTGCAGCAAGAGAGCAAACTTTATTGCTAGATGTGTGTCAGTCACTTCAGGAGTAGAGCCTAGATGGAGACACGAACCGCCCCAGGTGGACACGGAGCCGTAATGTAACTGGCAGGTCTGGGAGGGAGGCAGATGAGGGCCCTGCTTGTCACATGAGGAAGACCTTTGTGTAGGAGAGGCTCAAGCCCTCCACCTGCCTTGAGGCCCATCTTGGGCAGTGTGGGTGCTGTTGTGCTCGCAGTGCAGTGCCATGACTCCCACCTGCCTTCCCATATCTGCTGTCTGCTCATCTGAGGGAGCCATATCTTCAGCCCACTTGCTATGATGTCAGTGCCAATGAAGGAGGTTTGTTTTAGCCCCCTCATTAAATGTTGTTTTTAGTCCCTGCTACTCACACCCTTTCACTTTCTCCGTATATAGCTTGAATCACAAGTGTTGAAATGCCACAGAGAAGACTCCACCTACACCCTTCTAATCTCAGCCGAAGCTGATGAAAAATTCCTGTGGTATAAGTCAGAAAGTGCCAGGAACACCCAGATGTAGCTCATGGGTGCCGGGCAGTTTCCCACTCCCGCACGAACAAACCTCCTGGAACCAGTTGTCAGATAGTCCCTGTCAGGTACTCCCTCTACGTGTCTCTAACAGACCCTGTACCCTACACAGCTGTATATCTGTTTGCGAGGATTTTCAGCTGAACTGACGACTTGTAGTTCTGGATTCAAAAGGCATACTCTATGTGGCATAATGTATCGCTAGAGTTCTCCCACCCAGTCCTTTGAAAAGCCCAAGGAAAGCCTTCAGAAAGACTGCCATCAGGCAACTGTACCAAAGACTTTAAGACTTGGCGAAGAAATAATTTAGTGAAAATGAAGGTCACAATCTAGAAACCTTGAACGCTCTAACTAACCTTCCAGGAAAGTCTTTTTTCCTCTCTATTTTTAAAATAAATGGGAACAACGCACATGTCAATGGCAGTCTCCCTAGTAGGCAGGAAAGACTGTGTGACTCAGGGAGGATTTTAAGGCTGCAAGTGAGAATATGTAATAGGTTGAAAGAAAGCCTCAGGGGAAAAAGACATGTCTTCCTGCATCTGTTCATAATCAGCATGACTAAGGAGAACAGGATCCGGTTTATCAGTGTCACATCTTTCCATGTTGCTGTTCCAAGCTGTGCATTAATATTGCTTAATTCTTTCACTAGGAAATTCCACTGAGCTTTTTTTCTTTTTTTTTTGCCAGCAAGGAAAGTTCATATTTAAAGAATTTTTTTCACCTCCCTCATCTAAGAGGAAAGAGAAAAGAATTTTCTTTCCATAACAACATATTTGGTGTGGCCCTCCAGCAAGCGTGTGGCCACTCTCTGTGGACTGCTTTAACTAGAGAGAGAGATCTAATGTATCAGACAAAAACAAGCTGCAGCGACCCATACACTCGCGCATATAAATAATATAGACTATGAGACATTTGTGTGAGCACAGAGATTTCTGGAGGGCACTTTAATATTTTGGTTACATCTAAAAATAAATATACTTCCTTAAACAGCTGCCTCATGATTCCCAGCTGTTCGTAAATATAAAGTGACATTTGCTCCAAAACAGCTAGTAAATTATATATCTAGAACAAAATCTACCAACTCTGCTTAGATTTATAGTACAGTGAAAACTTCAGCCAGCTCACAGAACCGCACTGCACACTAATGGAGAGTACACCAGCCTTCCCACTAATGACCAGTCTAGAGCCTGAGGTGGGAAGAGAACAGATTTTTCTTCCCTGAGCTTTCCCAGCAGCTGTGAAGGGACAGAGTCCCTGAGCTGAGACCTTTCCCAGCGCCCTGCAGAGCAGTGCCTTTCACCAGAGAGTTGTGGTCACATGCCAGATCCTCTGGAGGGCCATGGAGCTGAAGGAATTGGTCCCAGAAGCAGCCTGGAAGGCAGGGACTAACCCCCATGAACCCTTCCCATCGCACACCCTTATCTCCAGACACTCCAGCAAAATCCCACTGAGCATCCTGGATGCCATGCTGCTGTGGGGTTTTTCGGAGGGGCCTATGAAACCTTCCAGCCCTCCGGCACCCCTTTGGACCTCTCTCAGCCCTAATCCACCACCCTCTTTCGGGGATATATTTCATCATTATGGCCCAGTTTAAATTTTGTCTGTGCTGCTGAGAAGCCTTGAGTTACTACTTCTGAGGGTTTTCTTGTTGTTGTTATTGTTTGACGTTTTGGTTGGTTTGGGTTTTGCTTTTTTTCATTGGTATTTACTGATCTCAAAGCAATTTAGTTTGTAAGTTTGTTTTTCATTCCTTGGTCTTACATGTATGAGCTTAGGAAGAGCTTACACACCTGAACACTGTTTTTTGTTTTGTTTTGCTTTGCTTTGTTTTCCAGATACAGCAATTGTTATAAATAAATAAATAAACCTTGTCTGACCTTACCTTGATGATATTAAAACAAACTCATTCTGAGTGAGATGATTTGTCATGGTATCTAGATCGTTCCCAAGCCTCCTCATTATTTACCATTTCATCAGCCCTCTGTCATCTCTACACTTTATCAGCAATGATTTTGCACTACTTCTAGATAAAGATGCTGAATAGCTTCTGCCTACTTCTAATGCATGCAGACCTTCTGCTAGGGAAAAAAAAAAAAAAAAGAAAAAAAAAAAAGAAGGTTATTCTCCAGTAACTACATCTTCAGCTGTGTTAGTCAGTTTTTAATCCAATTAATGTGAATTTCTGCTATATGGTATCACTAATTCTTTTATGGAGTGTAATACAGACTAGATTAAATGCCTTACAAAAACCTGCTGGACTAAGTATATCATGCTAACCACTTCCTTTACCACCCAGATTTGTAATCTCATCATGATTAAACAATTCTTGCTTGGTGAGAGCCTATTTCCATAAACCATGATTTCTGATGTTTATTCTATTCCTATCCTTTCATTCCCTATTAATTCAATACCATATTAAATCTTGCATTGTTACCCATGATTGATGTCATGTTAACCAAGCTGGAAATATTCGGATGACATGTGGACTTTGATATGGATGGTTGCTCTTTTTAAATATTTAGTCATGTTGCAATTTCTGGATCACTATTAGAGATTTTATCACCTACCAGTGAGCCTGTAACACTGCAAAGCTTTCTTCTTCTAAAGCTCCATCAGAAAATCCTTCTGCCAGACACAGTTCTTTCTCAGTATCTTTAGATTCCATATCATATTGCCTGCCATTTCCCTTCTTTAACCCTTTTTGTATTGCTTTATTTTATTTTTATTTCTAATTCTTTCCTTCTCTTCTCCACTTTACTAGAATGGACTTTAATCTAGAAATGGTTCTTTTTTTCTGATTTTTTTTCCCTGATTGCTGAATTTTGGCATTTTTAGGGGAAGGCCCTCCAAACTCCATTCACGGTTTTCTCTTTTTATTTTTCCTTTTGTGGAAAAAAATTAAAAATATTTCTTTTGTGACTTTGGCTGTCTGCCACATGCCCATCAAGCCACTCTCCTTCCTCAGCAAGATGGGGAGAAAAATTGATGAAAAAGCTTGTGGGTCAATATAAGGACAGAGAGATTGCTCACCAGCTACCAGCATGGGCAAAAAAGACTCAGCCTGGGGAGGATTAATTTACTGCCAGTTAATGACAGAGTAGGCTACTAAGAAACAAACCAAACTAAAAACACCTTCCCCTCTCCCCCAGCTTCAATCTTGATTCTTCAGCTTCCTCCTCCCCGAGCAGTGCAGGGGGATGGGGAACTGGGTTGTGGTCAGCTCATAACACTTCATCTCAGCTGCTCCTTCTCCTCAGGCTCTTCCCCTGCTCCAGCATGGGGTCCCTCCCATGGGAAGCAATCCTTCATGAACCGATCCTGCGTGGGTCCGTACCACAGGTTGCAGCCCATCAGGAACTGACTGCTCCAGCATGATTTCATCACAGGCAGTTCCTGCCAGAAAACATGTGCTACATTTACTACAATCTAGCTATCATCAATGATCCTTAAGCAACCACCAACTTCCATTTCACAGATTGATTTATCTTAATTCATCACAACGAGGTCCAGCATGTTGTGGAAGGCACAATTGCTTTTGTGTTAGAAAATCATCACTGATACTTTTAGAAGCTCTGTCAAAGCTGCAGGAGATAACCAACATGTCACCCAGCTTGAAGAAGACCTCCTTTTTTTGTTGTTGTAGAATAATATTGCATCATTCTTTAGCGTGCCACGTGCTGGTATCTCTCAGAGACAGGAAACAAAGCTAGGCTGTCAGCAGGTCTGAACCTGAAAACACAGTGATTTCTTATATTCCATGATTTGCAGATAGGTTTGTATCTTACTCATTGCATGGTCATTACCTATTTAGACAATCCATCAGATAAATCACTAATACATAAACAGAGTGGGAAGAAAGCTTCCACTGCACTTGGTTAAAAAGAGATTTCTGTAACTCTAAGACCATGTGGTCTCTTAGTGTACCTATCATCTTTAGCCACAGTCCCAGATGTGCGCAGGGTTCCCACCTGGGTTTGACTGGCAGGTCACTACAGCCATCTCCTGAAGCCTTTGGAGGCACAGCACATCTATTCTCAGCACCTTACCATTGGCACAAATTATTGTCAATGCATTTTGGACAATGAGGCATGTCTGGGTTTGAACAGGCAGAAGCTTGACCCATTCTGCAGCTCATCAGCACACCCCATCTTCCTAAACACAGCATTTCAGCCCAAACCAGGCTAACAGGAAGCAGAATGGAAAGAAAGAAAAAGAAAAAGAAAAAAAAAAAAAAAAACACAATTTAAGAACTCAGCATCCTGAAGTTCACTCTGAAGTTCCTTGTCCCAATGCAGATGGGATCTTTTGTAGATATCTTCATATTCTTAAGGTAAAATAAAATCAATTATCCCTTAAGCTGACAGCTCATTAATGTGTAACAAACTCCCAAACTCTTCCTTCAGTCAACACATAAAGAGACATTACTGTCCCATCCTGTTTTCTGGTTATGATTCTGAGAAGAACATCTGTGGCAGAGGGCAAGTCCACCTTCCACTAAGTTTGCTAAATTAGGCTGATATCTTGAAAATGGTTGTAAGCTTTTCCCCTTTTCTTCTTTATCTGTAGCTGCAGAGACAGCCCGCAAGAATAGATTTCATTTCTGAAGCTGGCCAACAGTAAGTTTTGTCCTGAACTGTATTTATTTTTGTGTTTCCAAAAGTTTCCAGTGAGAGTATCAAGTTTAGTTCTTATCAGATAATTACACAGCACTTGCCTCCTGAGGCAATTTTAAATCAATCTCAGGAAAGGCAGTAACTATACACTGTAGATAATTATAGTCCATTAAAGTACCTTAAGATTAGATTCAGAGATCACTAATCACACAAGGTCATAAATGTACTGCACCTTTCTGAGGTGGTGTCTGAATTTTGATGTATAGCCCTTTTGCAGGAAAAAAAGTATTTTCTAGGGTTTTTATTGAGTAAAATGTCAGAGGCGAATAGAAAACTAATTAAAAACATGCTAAATTATTGTCCTGAAAGTGATTTCAATTCTAACCAGTCAGTCACAGAAAGAAAATCAGAGCATAAAGCAAGACCGTCATTTTAAAGATACTCTTGACAAAACATGTCATATTTCATATTTAAAATAATGTCTCACCAAACGCCTTCCTTACTTCAGGAAAATGGCTTCTTTAATTGCTGTGAGAGATGTGTGAAGTGTGCTTGACAAGTATTTGATTAAATGAAGAAGCTTCCTTGAGAGTTGCACTGATCGGAAATTTTCCATCTAAGTGTTTTCCCTACAGCAAAATATCATTTGTGCTCAAAACACATAAAATCCATTAAAAGGATCAAAACAAATCTATCTGAAGTCAGTTTATCCCAAGCTGAAATGCTCCCTTCATTCTTTGATCCCGTGGTGAATTGCACCTAGGATGTCCCATAACCATTTTATGTCATTTTTCATGGTTGTTGGTGATCACCAGTGACAGCCATCGGGGTTATTGCTGTTGCTCTCATTGTGTCATGCTGTTGTGTCAGTGTCAAGGTCCCAAGCACTGCAATGCCCTTAGACTCTTAGTCAGGAGGTCCCTGCCCACAGACTTGTCTAAAGAACAATCTCAGGTGGGCTTAGAAGTGACAGCTTGGACATATTTATCAGACCCAAGAAAAGCTACATGTTTGGGCTAGTGAGTTTTATTTCTAAACATAAGCCCGTGTATCTGGGATGAATGACATAACTCCAGAAGGCTTCCACTGAGGTCACCACACTCGACGCTAGGTCTTTTTTCTCTTTTATATGATGATAAGGTGGCTTATGTAATACATTTCATCCTTATCTTTGTTGTATGGGATTCCTATCTGAGATCTTCCCATTCCAGCCTTATCTGGACCCTCTTGAACCTGGTACAACCCCTCCTACCTCCCAGCCTGTTCAGGTTATGCATCAAACATTATCAATCACCTTCAGTTTGGAACTTGCAACTTCAGTTTATGTAAAAGGATCGTGTACCTGTCAGGCTTGCTAGCAGGGCCAACTTTCATCAATGCTTTTTATGAGCTACATATAGGGAGCAATGGCCGCAGTATCATGGTAGAGATGTCCACATACGCTCCCTGCCCTCAGAGATCAAATAAATATACCTGTGTTTGTTGTTAGCTATTTATCATGTCACTGTGAAAGGGCATAGATACTCCATAACTGAAAATATTGATGCTTAAGCACTTTTAGCCCTGCCTTGCAGCAGAAAATCTCCAGAAGCATTTCAGAGGTATCAGCCTCTACACTGAACATCTGCTGACAGCCAGCAACTGAATGCAAACTATCTGACCTCCTAGGACACTCCTGAAGGCCACCAAAGATGTGAGCTTTCTGATTCACACCTTCAGCTGTCAAAAATTCAAAGATGGAAGGTAAATGACAATGAGAAGGTAAAGGTTTACCTTACAGTCGAAACCTGAAAATTGATCTGATGCAATTGTGACACAGCATTGCTAATCCTGCAGCTACATTGTGAGTGGCTCCTCAGATTCTAGCAGGGAGTAAACCACAGTTCAGATGAGACATCACAAAATTGTATCAGGCATGGATTACTGTCAGACCAAGTCATAAACAAAATGTTTCAACAATTTCCAGCTGATCTTTTAAGGCCCTGTTCATTCCACAAGAATTTTAAACCTTTTGTTCGAATACATGATGAAAGCAAATATTAAAAAAAGAATTTGCCTTGGGAAAACCATCCAGTTCTGCTTTGGCCCCAAATACTAGCATCACAGAAAATGTGAAGTGCTTCCATATGGCATGAAATACTTCATTAGCATCATATAGCTGGACAAAGTCACCCTTTACTGGGGACTTTCCAGACATTCAGGCTTGTGTTGGTCTTATATTATCAAAGCTCTTCAGGCTTTCAGTAGGCTATTGCTACTATTTCTGGTTCAGTGAAATAGTCTTAAATTGTAGACTGGTTCTTCAGGAGCCATCATACGCTTTTTCCAAGGCCTCAGCTTTCTAGGTGAGTTATATTTAGGGTTACCACTTCTGTAATATTTGATGGCAAACCAAAGGTATAGGGTTTACAGAGGTTCTATGGTGTTTTAGAAACTTGTCCATATCCAGACCAAAAAAAAAAGGTAATTATAAAAACAAAAAACTCTAAATATGTTTACCTGCCTTGCCCAACTTGCCACATTCTTTGAGACAAAGCCAGATTCTCTAAAATATTTTAAATTCCTTTCTTCTGAATCACAAAATCTAACTTCCTCATAATACACGAAAACTTCTTCTGAGTGTGGATGCTCCCACAGAAAGAAACTGTCTTCAGAGACATTGAGGCAGGTTCTTTTATCCATCCTGTGCATTCAGATCTGAGTCTTTAAGAGCTCCCCCATAGTCCATTGCAGTGGTATTTGTCTCACCCAACAGCAGGCAATTCATCAGAGCAAGTCACCCACACACCTTCTATAGATTAGAGAGAAACAGGCACTCTTTGACAGTACTCATCTAATTTTCTTAGACATGAGATTAATTTGTGATACAGTAGCTTCCTAACCTCAGTCAGAATCTGTGAAGTGTATGTACAGAAATATCCTAAAACCGCTGACTTCTTCTGCACACAAAGAACTGGCTCATTAATTTTGGGTTGCACATAATTAAAAGACACTAAAAAGCTTGAAATGGCATGGCTTTCTGTATTCCTACAGTGAGACAGCTAATGCAGAGAATGTGGCAGCATTTTCATTGAAAATGACTTTTTCTGAGGGCTAGAATGAATTGTTTGTAAATGTAGTACATTCAATAACTCGTTCTTGCAAGGGTCAGAAATCAGAAATCTTCAGTACACGTTGAAGAATATTTGCATGCAAGATCACAAACTAGCATTTCAAAACAATGAAAAGAAGATAATTTCTTATATTTTATTCCAATTCCATAACTCACACACACACTTAACATTGCAAACATGAGCAGCTCCACTCATCAGTAAAACTACTTAACAGTATGCTTAGATTTGCAGACAAGTCATTATAGGATTGGGAGCTTGGTTATCAGAATGTAAACAAAGGAACACAGAAAGTAATTTTTTTTTTTGAAGATCTGAATGTTCTCAGAAATTACTAACTGCTTTAACTTTCAAAATTGGGCTTTAAGATGCTTATCTGGAATATATTATTAATCATGACTATTATAAATTTTACATGGTAATGACTGAAGTCCCTTGGTGAGATCAGGGTTACATTGTGTTTGCTCTGTACATTTCAGTAAGCAAAAATCCCATTCCCTAAAACATTTGCATTCTTTGAGAGATGAAGCAGATGAAAGGTAGAAGAGAAACAGGCACAATTAAGTAATAAGTCTGTGAGTAAACAGGTCTGTGATAAAATCAGGAGTAGAATCGAAGTCTCTCACATCCTAAGTCAGTCTCTTATACACAAAATCATTATATTCTAATTAAAAATCTTTGTCAGTAGTAACTGAATGTAGCAAAAATCTGGGATCAGTCTGGTTTTTTGAGAATGCTATCTAAAAATAATATTCTGAAGAAAATTTTAAGCACAAGGAGGAAAGTCTCCTGAGAACAAAATGTATCGTGGAGCACATCACCATTTGCTGAACATTAAAGAAATTAGCACTGTGATATGAACAAGGCTCCACTGAAGTGAATAGGAAGCTGCATGCTGAAAGCTGCTGTCTCAAGCTCTCTGCAGACATAGGCAGACCTGGCTTTTACATCGCATTTATTACATTACACTGTATGGTACACCAGTAACATTTAGAAGGTTTTATCTGCAACACTTTAACTGTGTATTTGCAAACTACAGTCAAGACCTGAGGGATCAACAGAGAAGTCCACCACTTCAGAAACCATCATATTGGAGTAACATCTATCTCAATACAGCTCCATGAACAAATACATTCATTCATGTGACAATGCAAATCAATCAAGGAAAACAATACACTTTTTATTACTAGTTACCCGTTTGCCATCCTACTGTTTCACATAATGTGTGATAGGTAGCACATAGCTTGGGGTTGACCCATGCCACTGAATAAAATACAGAAAACCACCAAATATAGGCTACATATTGAAAATATATTGAAATATATATTCCATATAAAATATATATATATATTGAAATAGAGGCAAAAAGAGTATGGGCAGATCTTAGCGGAGTGCAGTATGTAAGCACAGTGCTGCTCTGCGATGTGCAGTGCAGGAACCAGTGAGATGGGCGCAGTGAGACCTCAGAGGCTCTGAACAAAATCCAACCCAGCTTCAGCAGTCCTTTATTTAGAACTAGCTAAGAAAGAAATTAAGGACTGAAATAAAATCCAGTCATCCTCCCGTGACTTTACTCAGGAGTGGAGAAGTACTTCTGTCTGTGACCCTAGAAGAAAAAAAAAATGTAGGAAATGGCTATACACTGTAACAATTTGCCCAGAAATGGGAATGTTCAATTTTCTACTCTCCATAAGTGAAATGAAATCCACCTCCTTAAGAAATGACTAGGAAAGATGATCTTCACCTTGTCCAACAATAAACAGGGAAAAAAAACAAAAAACAAAAACAAAAAAAAAAAAACAACGATTACTGGGCACAAAGAGAGTGGAAACAAGAAAGATGGAGCCTGACTTCACAAGGTAATGACTGACATGTTCATGCGAGTCCTGGTTCTTGTCCTTGCGCCAAAGGCTATTTAGGTATTTCTGCTAATTACTGTATGATTTGAAAAGGTTTTACAGGGAAGAAGTGCAAGTTCTTCCCTGCGCCTGCCTTAGACTCAGCCAGGGGAGAGAATACTACAGAGCCCTGCAGACTTCTCATGTTTCTATAATCAAATTCGTGTTTGCTGAGGCTGCACTTAAAGGGGGTTCACTAGCCTTGCTTCTTGCTTGCCTGCAGAAAGGCAAGCAGCAATCTAACACCATGGGAAGATAACAGTATTTATCATGGACACCTTTCATTTCAAACTGCATTTATTTCCTGCAAAGGGTTATACAATTTCCATTTTCATAATATTTCATTTAAATACATCCCATGTAATGGAATCTTGGTATTTTAATATCACATCACTGGTAAACGAAACTTTCATCTCATCTCATTCAGTAAGAACAATGTTTGCTTTTGGCCTAGAGCAGAGAATAGTGATTGAAACACTTGGGAATTCATTTCAAAGCACTTTGGAATGCATTGTCATGGCCACATCCTCTCCTTCAGAAAACACCCACAAACAATTCCAGTCCATAGGGTGCAGTTTTTGAAAGCATGCAATTGTCAGAAACTAAATGTGTGCCTAAAGGAATGAATAATTAGGAATACAGCCGGCAAATTGGCACAAATGGTGAACATGAATAACAGTTGTCTCAACAAGCATTTATGATTTCCTTCCATATTGTCAGAGGCAAAACCCAGCAAAGATGAACACAGGACCAATTTTCAAAGTTTTTACTCATTTTGGTTGGATCATTCATACAGTTCTTGATCCACTTTAATTCCATCAGCAGCAATATTTCCCTTTGTACAACACTTTGGCAGAATCATCATTAAAAACTAAGATGGTCAAGAGAACAAAATATGAAAGGGAGATTTTACACGCAGAAGCCAGGAAAATATGTATCACCTATAGCAATAATGCATCAAATTGAAGGAAAATGAAGAGGACATTATTTAATGATCGGGATAACCTTTTCCATGCTGGAGAATTCAGAGAAGGTAGAGTTATTCCACCTTAGAGATAAGAAAGCTCATATCCACAGTATGATCCCCAGGAATTCCTCAATCTGAACAACTCCCAAGGGTTTATGAGCAGGACAGTGAACTCTTCCCACTGTTGCATTAAAGGCAAAATAATTATTTGCAAAGATCCATTATCCCTGTTTAGAAAAAGGCACTACGTAAAGAACATCCAGACTTGTTTTACCTCCATCCATCACCCAGAAATGTTCACCTAGCCTTCAACACTTGAGAACTTGAGAAGTTCACCACTGAGCCTTCCCTTCTTATCCAAAGTAAAATGAAACATTACTTCCTTTGGAGGCTAAGTGAAAGGAAATTGCTAGCATAATATTTCTTCTGCTTGAATACATCGTCAGGGTGTCCTGTTTTTATTGCTCAAGTACTCATAGTTATGTTCCAGCAGAGCATGAGTTTTGAGAAATGAAAGCATAAAGAAATAAGTTGGAACAAGACATGAGTTCTAGCAGCACATAAACTGAACAGGTTCAGCCTTGAAAAACAGGTAACGGAGGGAATCTAATCCCATTCTGTAAGTACCAAAGAGACCTTATAAATTCATCCAAGAGTTGTGATGAAACTAGAGAAAAGAATCATTGACCAGATAAACAAAATGGGCAACTACTAAGTACAGCTACTTTACTGCAGAAGTGCAGGATGGCTAATACCAGCTACCAGTATCTTCGATGTCTGGAAATGATTGACAGGCCAAAAATTATTGAGAATAATGATGAAGTAGCTAAGAAAACTCTTAATGCTCAACTACAATAGAAACCACCAACATGAGTATATATATATAAAGCATAAAGCAATATGTGGTGATTTTTTCTCAAACTAACACTCTGTTCTTCAGAAAAATCTCATAGTCTTCAATAAGACTTCACAAAAAAAAAAAAAAAAAGTTGTTTGGAAGTTTCTGGTCATTTCTTTCTAGTGGAAAGTTTGTCTCAGGTCAGTAGCATTCATGTATGCTGGAAAACCTCTGTTCTCAATGGAGTTCTCTTGGAACGGGTCCAGAGGAGGGCCACTAAGATGATCAGAGGGCTGGAACACCTCTCCTATGAAGAAAGGTTGAGGGAACTGGGCTTGTTTAGCTTGGAGAAGAGAAGGCTCCGGGGAGACCTCATTGCGGCCTTCCAGTACCTGAAGGGAGCGTATAAACAGGAGGGGAAACGCCTGTTCACACACGTTGATAGTGATAGGACAAGGGGGAATGGTTTCAAACTAAGACAGGGGAGATTTAGGTTGGATATTAGGAGGAAGTTTTTCACTCAGAGGGTGGTGAGGCACTGGAACAGGTTGCCCAGAGAGGTTGTGGATGCCCCATCCCTGGAGGCATTCAAGGCCAGGCTGGATGTGGCGCTGGGCAGCCTGCTCTAGTAGTTGGCAACCCTGCCCAGAGCAGGGGGGTTGAAACTAGATGATCTTCAAGGTCCTTTTCAACCCATGCCGTTCTATGATTCTATGATTCAATACTAGTCATTTTCTCAAGAAAACTCAGAATTTAAAGGATTAGACCATTGAGTTTTGGTTTTTGGTAACAATTTAGTTGATTTTTTTTAGGACCAAATAAAACTTTGACCAGTTTAGCATTACATTAAATAAGACGCCACTTATTATGAATAAGTATCCAGGTGTTATTAATATTGTTCCCTGGTGAAAATAAATACTTCTTTTTCTAATCTGGTGAAAGCCTTTTTAAAAAAGATCAATGAGAAATCATATATGAATATGTGTATACATATAATAAGGCAAAGGTTTTCAGAAGAGACAAAGGATGTAAACGCACAACCTGTTATAGACAAAGGGAGCAGTGTAAATACTGCTGTCGCCATCTATTTGTTCCTCCTCTCTTTGCAGATTACTCCCCAGTATAATAGGTTATACGAGAGCTCCTATTGTCTCTAAAGCAAAGCTATCCTAGCTGGTTTAAACCACGTTCAGAAGTGACTTTCCACCAAGCCAGACAAGGAGCCCTCAGAAGGGCTGCTGACACAGCTCAGCCCCGAAGGGAGGAGATCTAATAGAAGGGCAGAAATGAAGGTGGAGGACGATCATGTTCTACACTTGTACAGCAATTTGCAAAGTGATAACCTGTCTGTACTCTAAAGATCACAGGGAATTGTCTCAGAATAAGTACTCAGCACTTTCTATAAAGGGGGACTTTGCAAGTACCTTACAGCGGACACTCAAAGGTTGCTCATCAAAATAGTTATTGGCTTGCAGGACAGTCCAGTAATCGGCTGCTCTTACAACATAACTGTTTCCAGTTTTAAACCCATGTGTCTTAGCATCCTGTTATTCAGTGGGCTCTTTATATACCATACATTCTTGTCTTCAGATGAGTTTTGAACTTCAGCAACACATACCACCATCTTTGGAACATTTACAAAACGAACAGAAAACATGGTAAGCCAGTTTACTTTCTTGTGCATAATTATAACAATTGTGATAACAACTATCTACGATGTACATTTTTTAAGGGAATCAGATTGATTTTTAAAATAAAATACCATACAATAAGCTTACAAAGAAAGCAGCAATTTAAAAGGAGGGAGGATATCTCATACAAATAAGCTAGATATTCATTAAAAATACTCCTCTCTTGACTGCTTCACAGAGATCTCCTTTATTATATAACCTAAGGAATGTATGATGAATACAGCCAAAAAGAGAATTACTTCTTCTTAGGTATTTAAAATAAGTTACAAAAAAGAATATTCTTATAATGAAACTTGGATGAGAAATGCATGGAGGACACTGATTTGTTTATTTTTTTTCTGGAACCTTCATGTCCACATTGGACAAAACCTGCATTTAGTATAGTACTATGTTTAGTTCAGAGACAATGCAGTCTATAGCCTTTGCCTCCTTCACAGTAGAAAATTCTGTGATCTAATTCCAAAGAATGTAATTCTCCTAGCCACAAGGAGTGGAAATTGTTCCAGCAACCAGAGTGAATCCTGCAATAAACGTTGACTATGAAAATAGCAGTCTCTGAGACTGGTCAAGAGGAAGCCATTGCAAAGAGAATTGGCTGCTGGTTTACGTGCAGTTTGTTGCAGTAGCTATAGTAGGGTATGTAGCTTCATACCTGTATCAGCATAAATTAATTAAATTTAGAGGTTTTTCCAAAAGCAAAATGTATTCTGTATGAAACACATCGAAAGGTAGGAGGGGTTGGGTGGAGATTGGAAGATTCACAGTTCAGCTGACTCTGCAAAAGGCTCGTTCACATCAGTCTAGTTATATTTTGTGATCTTTGTAGAGAAACAGTTCCAACAGAAGCAACTGCAAAGGAAAATATTGATAATATTGGAATGATATGGAAGATGTGAAAGCATTGAACAGGTTGTAAGAAAAGAGAACACAAAATAGAAGAGCCTTCTCAAAACAAACTATTTAAGACGTGCTGTGCAAGTTTGGCTCATAATTTTTCAATGTTTCATGCGCACAACACTAAATGCTTTCATACAAAAGACAAAATAAGAATCTCCCTCTGGATAAAAATGTTTTTTGTTGTTTTGTTTTGTTTTGTTTTGTTGTTTTGGTGGATGGAATGGTTTTTTGTTTGTTTGTTTGTTTGTTTGTTTGTTTGTTTTATGGAATCACAAAATAATGATGAATCATCCTGCTCTACTCTGCGCTGGTGCGGCCTCAGCTTGAGTACTGTGTGCAGTTCTGGGCACCACAGTACAAAAAGGATGTAAAACTGCTGGAGAGTGTCCAGAGGAGGGCGACGAAGATGGTGAAGGGCCTAGAGGGGAAGACGTATGAGGAGCAGCTGAGGTCACTTGGCCTGTTCAGCCTGGAGAAGAGGAGGCTGAGGGGAGACCTCATCGCAGTCTACAACTTCCTTGCGAGGGGGAGTGGAGGGCCAGGCGCCGACCTATTCTCCTTAATCACCAGTGATAGAACCCGCGGCAATGGTGTCAAGCTGAGGCAGGGGAGGTTTAGGTTGGACATCAGGAAGAGGTTCTTCACTGAGAGGGTGGTTGCACGCTGGAACAGGCTCCCCAGTGAGGTGGTCACTGCACCAAGCCTGTTTGAATTTAAGAGGCGTTTGGACTGTGCACTTAGTCACATGATCTAAAATTTTGGGTGGACCTGTGAGGTGCCAGGAGTTGGACTCAATGATCCTTGTGGGTCCCTTCCAACTCGGGATATTCTATGATTCTATGATTCTATGATTTCCAAAG
Source organism: Anseranas semipalmata (assembly GCA_013399115.1). NCBI lineage: Eukaryota > Metazoa > Chordata > Aves > Anseriformes > Anseranatidae > Anseranas > Anseranas semipalmata. Next base: position 75,743 of record VXAA01004138.1, on the reverse strand, counting down.
GAAGAATTTCTGTTTGGAAAAAGAAGTGAAAGATTCAAAGTAGTCTGTTGGTCTTCATGAATGTAGGATTTAATAAATTCCTCTATGAAGTCCTCCATATACTCTTCCAAGAAACAATGTAACAGGCCACTTGATTCATCAATGGAGGGATTCAGTTGCAACATAAACCATATTTAGCTGTTTTACCTTCCCTGTAGCAAAGTAGCCATCCAAACTAAGTCCTCCTTGGTATAATGACTTGTTTATCTCTGTACTGAATTCTTCAGGTGAAGAGCTGGGCCAAGAGTTTGGCACAATAGCTTTGTAGGTTTTGCTAGTGTTCTCTGATTGCATCAGATTTATCTCCCTGCTTTTTCTGAAATGGTCAGAGAAAAATGAATGAATGACTCTGTATTGTTGCTGTTGTTTCTCTTCATCACCTTTACACTAATATAAAGTCCAGAGCACAGCAGAATTTCTGTTCTTTCACTTTTCTCCTTTCTTTTTGTGTGGAATGGTAGCTATGTTTTGCTCTTATGCTTATCTGATTCAAGATAAACTGAATAAAATTTGCATGGGAAATATTACGGTAAGATCCAACCCAAGAGAAAGACAAACATTTGAAGGCAAATAAGGCAAATTTGAAGACAAATAATAAAGTTTCCTTAGCCTCCTGCTACTCCACCATACAATTCATTACAGAATGAATCAGAGCTATATTTGTCCTTACTTAATTAGCTCTCAACAGAATAAATTGAACAGAAGAAGATGGCCTGGATGATCCAGCTGTCTTACAAGAATGCTCTGGTACGGAACAAGACATTTTAAACCAGTAGTGGTACAATGGCAGCCTGTGAGCAACATAAAGGAAGTGATCTTGGAAGCAGATGACAACCAGGAAGGCAACAGCAGCCACTACACCACCAACCTAAGGTGTCTGCCTTGGCCTTCCCGGACTTTCTGCTTCCCTGCCTCATTACTCCAAAAATGAAGACCAGACTGTATAACCATGTCACTGCACTGATCCAAATCCTAAGCAGTCAATATGGGGTGATCAGGTAGGGGAGATTTTTTTTTAGAGAATTTTCTAAGCATAAAGAAGTTGTCCATCCAGTCCTAAGCTTTTTGAAACACTATTAAACCAGTGCTTGTGTGACTGGCTTCTGTCTACAAATGTAGGACATGGATAGGTATCTCATGGTTTTTAGGGATAAACAGGTTGTGGAATTTCCATCCTTGGATATATTCAGGAAGCAAATGAGCAAAACTCTGAGAAAGCTAGAGTGACTTCAAAATTAGCTGTTCTCTGAGTGAGGGAAGGACCAGATGACCTCTGGGGTTGAGGACCAAAAGATTGGAATGAATAGGATGGAAACAGAATAGAAATAGAAATAGAATGATTTTGTTGAACAGATTAATAAATAAAACAAATAAATGTACTAACTAAATGATAAGCTTAATATATATAAAATGCAAAGAACTGAATAAAGTTAAATTCTATTATTCAGAAAAGCAGCTGCAAAATTATGTGCTCTTTGAATTAAAAAAATTGAGCTTTACTACATGAAACAACTCCATTCTTCATGTGGGCCACAAATCATTTTCCTAAGTGTCTAAGATAGTTGATGACAAATTTCCACTCACCATAAAACTTGCTTTCCATTCTTCTGTAAAGCAGTAGACATTCATTTTAAAATGCTTTATTTTAATCATGTATTTAAAGACGATTTACACATATGTTTGAAAAAAATGTGTCCTAATATAAAGCGATACAAAACTTTTTTTTTTTTGGGGGGGGGGGCACAATATTGGATTTTTAAATACAGTCCAATTTAAAATACAATACAAGCATGAAATGGAGGGGTACTTAAGGATGCAAAATTAGGGCATAGTGTGAAAACCTTTTAAGGCCTGTGGGTCAGTGAAACACAGCTGTGTGATGTCTCACCCTGAAGGACACTCTCTCTTCTACTCATGGGAGCCTCTAAGCTCTATCGTTGTGCAAACAGCAACCCCCCAGGAAGACAACTGACATTTGATAGATTGAGTTTGCAATCTCTTAGTGCTTGGATAAACCTCCCTCCAAGCCCCATCACCTCATTTAACTAAAGGTCACTGTGTTTACATATATTTGCTCACTAACATGATTAACATACTTACATAGAGCTATTGGATTTTATTCCTATTTTCTGGGATGCACACTTGCATGAAATTCACACACTGTTCATGGAAAAATGCTGTAGGATATTTTTCAATCCTTTAAAATAAAGTTCCACCTGGAGTGAAGAAAATAACCTGAACCCTTCTAGTTACTATCTTTTCTCTGAGTTATTGAATATTTTATAAGAATTCCGTAACAAGGTTGTAAATGTTTGTGCATGAAGAATGATGATATTGATTTAGTTCCCATAGTTATAAAATATAAACCAACTAGCAAAGAGCAACTGTTCCCCATTTTCCGTTGTTATATTTTGTATTCCATTTCATGTTCACAGACTGGTACAACACATCTATTTCTGTTGTTGGCAAAAATCTTTGCTGTATCATGGGAGTTCATTACAGGCGTTTTCAGGGTACCATATATGTGAACCTTTCCCCTGGATTTGTAATTCATCAATAAAATACAAGTGATGGGGTTAATAATGATTTGTACATGTTTTGAATTTCCTGTATGTGTCATTATTTATCACTTACATATGAGTAACCTGCACACAAGCAGATTATCCCACAGGTTTAGACTGAGGCTTTTGCCATGTATTTGCTGCATTTCAAAATGAAAACTTTTTAAAAGTACTAAAGAACATATAGATTCCATTTCAAAAAAAAAAAAAAAAAACAGAGTTCACAGACATTTTATGTGTTAAAAGCTAACCAGCTAAATTCATTCCTAGGGAAGTCAGTAAAATTACATTATGCAATCCGTTTTCTTCTTGTACCAACCAACCACCAACCTATTTTGAGCACATAATATGTAATTCACAAATTCATTTCCTTTAGCTGATGAAGTGGGGATTGGCAGCCCTAGTCCTTCTGTCTCCTAGCTGTCCATAGATTCTGCTGGGGAAAGAAGAATAGGACAAGTAAGGAAAGCTACAGCAGGATGGACTTCCCAGGAGATGCCACCACATCCTGTCCTATTAGCTACTGGAGCAGGAAACTCTTCCCAGAGTTTCCCAGCAATGTTACCCTGTTTCCTCCCTCTCCCTTCACAAATGCAGATTTGCCCCCCTTTCTCCATCTCTCCTCAGTACTTTCACAGCAACCTGGGAGGCACAAGACAACGAGCCCAGAGACTCAGGTGGATTTAGAATTAGATGGCTGCATGAGCAGAAAAGAGATATTAAATCCTTTCCTTCCACCTTGTAATCCACCAGTTCCAGCAATCCTTCTTATTTCACCCAAATCCTCACTGCATTCTTCTGTTTCTTTCCAGCCTCATTGTCCCCCTAAACCATCCTGTCTCTTCCCTTCAAATCCCGATATCCCTCTTCAAGGGGTTGTTTTGCTGCTCCAACAAAGCTGATTTTTGTCTGCATAATAATGACTTCTCATCTTAGGTTCATTAGTGTTAGCTGATCCACAAAAGCAAGTTTATTTTGAAACCTCCTTATATAGCTAACTAATTGTGTAGTGGAAGGCTTTGAAAGTCTGACTTCTGCCTGGTGATCATATGCCTACAGCTCTACAATAGAAAAATGCAAAAGAACGAGGCAAAAGAACGAGTCCCACATGATTAGACCTGTAAGTAGGAAAAGAATGTATTTTTTTTTAACCACCAAAATAAGTGTAGTTGCAAGGATATTCATAATCCTCAATCCTTTTAACTAGCAACTCCCAACAAGTAGTTCCACACTGTGATCTGTGAATGATTTCACTAAAAAATTAGTTAAAATTTGTTTAAAAAGCACCAATCACAGAAAGAAGAGAAAAGGAAAACCAACTCATTACAAACCTATCATGAAAGCATTTTCATGATGTGTAAAAAACGAAGACATAAAAAATAAGGTTAATGTGACCCAAATAATTGGATCATCTCTTATCTGTGATGAACTAAGGATGTTACTTTCCTGCAGATGGATAATGGAGTAAAAGCAAAATTAAGGCCAGAAGGGCAAAAATAAGTTACTCAACATCTGAATATTGAATTTTCTTTGGCCAAAACAATGCTTAACTTCAGTTTTATTTTAATATAAAGAAAATGAACAAAAAACGGTACCTTTTTAGCAAAATAATAATAATAATAATAATAGCTAATATTAAGCTACCAATTTGTAGTCACTTGTCCTATATGATATACACTGAAGCTATGAAATAAAATGAATGTTCAAACATATTTCAGCAGAACTGAAGCCAGTTTATAGAAATTGAGGATCTGGTCTTTCAGATGAAAAAAAAAAAAAAAAAAAAAA
>VXAA01004138.1:46360-71284 GCA_013399115.1 Anseranas semipalmata | reverse complement strand
TTTTTTTTTTTTTGTTTTTTGTGGAAGTTAACATCTCTGCTTGGCTTTTGTGTACCTCTTAAAAGAGGAGGGATGGAAAATCACATTAAGTCTATTAAGCTTTTCTGCAAAAAAAAAACATTGGAATCTAAAATTTTGATGCCCCAACTTGCCAAAAATGTCAGAAAACTGTCAGGTTTTACATCTGTTTAAGAACAAAATAGTAATAATACAGCTTCTGCAAGAGCTCTGATTTTCATCTGACATGCTGATAAGGCAGGCTGAGCAGAAATTAGACAGGTCTGGAAATGACAGGGGAACAGCAAACTCCAGCACTCATCCAGGTTTCCAACAATCTACATCTCTTCTGCATAGTTATTAAGATGATGATTTAATTAATAGGACCACAATACATTCAAAACTATCCTTTTCAAACAGTCCTGTCTATCCTGTTGCATTTATCCAGGTGTTCTTAGGATGCCAGAAATGACTCAACTGTCGTTGTGTTTCAGGGTTTTTTGTTGTTGTAGTTGTTTTAATGTTATGTATTAAATTATTGTTCTAATGCTTTTCATCTTGATGTTTTAATTTATGTTTCATATATTTTGAAAATCTTTGAAATATGATGCCTACAAGATAAGCTTCTGCTTTAGCATAATTTTACTTAGAGGGGGAAAAAAATCATAAAATAAAAATAAAGACAAATCATATGGGTTAGGCTTTTGAATTTAATACATCTGAGGAATGCCTCATCTAGGGTTTTCCACAGATCACAAGCCAGGTGTAGAACTCGATATCTGTGTTCAGTAACAGAGTTGTCTTAGAAGATGATTCTAGCAATTTTTTTTGGCAGTGACTGTAGTTCTCCTAAATTTATATGAAGTTCATGGACCTGAATCATCTTAAACCTTTTAATCGTACACTTCCATGTCATTAACATAATTCTCAAGGGAATTCTTTGTCCTGTGAATGATGCTGTTTCCACCCAGTTGTATACTCTCACCAGTAATGAGTGTGTTAATGAGCCCACATGAAAATATGAACTCCCTCAAGGACCTCTCCAACCTCTGTTTTGGATCTGTCACTTACCTCAAGATGTACAGCAAAATTTAGACACATCTCAGCATTGTGGGTCTCCATCATCTCCTCCTATAATCTTCATGCTGGTGATGAAGTATTCTTAAATGGAAGGTAAAATATGAATTTTAGTAGCATAGGACCATTAAAATGGGCTTTTAAAGGTAAACTCTTTAATGAAAATCCCATAAATTCATATAGTAGTAAAAAAGAAAAGGAAGATGGTATATTTGGCAAAACTGCTCTACGAGGATAGAGAAAAATAATAGCAATTTGATATGCTGTGACCGGTTTTAAAGTCTATACCCTGAGGACAGGATGAGAAAATCTTTCACTTGCTAGGAAATGTCTTATCTGGATGAGACAGGATGCTTTACAACACCTGGTGAGCAGCGTGCTGAGGGCTGGTACATGCTTGGGCTGCAGATGAGAGAGGCAAAAAGCAAAAGTGTCAGAGGTGTCCAAACTGCAGGCAATTTAGGATCCAGATTTATGCTCCGAATTTCCCCAAGGGAACATCCTGGAACAATGTTGTTCCTGAACACATCTCTGATGGCATAAATATCCCCCAAGCACCTGCAGTTCTGTCTTCATCCCCCCAAAGCTGCATCAAAGCAGGTAGGCACCATGCTCCCACCTTAGCTCAGGGAACAAGTTAGACCACCTGCCTCAGATAACTGACCTGGCATGGCTAGAGCAAGCACAGACCTCAAACAGGACTGAACATTTCTCTAAGTATAGGGAATCCCCCTTCCCCCCAACTTTTTGCCTGTAAGTGCAATGAAATGGTAACATGGGATGGTTACACAGAGGGTGTCTGCCATGGTGTACATGCTTGTACGGCCTCCTCTTCTTCCCTAAAACAGAGGCCAACTGTTGTGCTGCATGGTAGGCCACTCCTCTTGTATCAAATGCTATGCAAGATTTATGGTGTTATACGGGACTGTAAGATTTATGGGGTTACGTAGGAGAGTACAACGACTTCCCACCATTTACTTGGAAGGGGTAGAAAAAGAGAACGGTTTCTGTCTCTGCTTTCACAACAGAACAGATTGTACATACTTAATAGTTTATGAAAAAAGAAAAATAAACCTGACACTTTCCCTTCCCCACTCAGGTAAATTAAAAGCCATGGAAGAGGGATGTTGCATGGTGTTTTCTTCAGTGTATACTGATAATTGATTAAATAAGAAGGAGCTAAAACTCTTCAGAAAAGGTTTTCTCTTCTCCTGATTTTGATTATAAAGGGCAAATTAAAAGTCAATATTCACATCTAGCAGCACAACAAACATTTTGGTGTGTGCATAGCTTGGAAAGATTCTCAGTGGATTACAGCACACAGGATTTGCCTTTCAGATGAGGTTTTTGTGGTTGTTGCAATATATCCTTTAATAGAGTTAGAAACATTGCTTGAATTATTTGTCAGTCATGATTAGCCCTGACACAACCATGCAATCAACAAGCTAATAAGTGCAGCCTCTTCAGTACTATATTATACTAAAACTATTTAAGCAATATAAATAATGCCTTGCCTGAATATCTTCAGTAAAGAAAGGGCAAATTAGTCAAACTTTCATTTTTATGTATTATGGACTCCGTTCAACCATGCTCATTTATAAAATTCAGTCATATTACTTCTAATATCATCAGAATTAAGTTTGTGTTCAGTAAAAGCACCTAACCTCTCCAATGAAGTAACAGAGGGTGAAAAAAAAAGGTTTTTATTCTAATCTGAGGCCTTGACTGTGGTTATAACAGTCCATTAAATCAATTAGGTGCCTCTTTGTGAGGAAAGACTTGTACTTAATGTTATGCAGAAGCCTGCTCTGAATGGCAGCAAAAGCGTCACTTTTTGTGTGAATCCTTATCACTTGAGCTGAGTGCTTTGGTCACCTGTACAATAAGTGGTAAAAATGAATTACTGAAGGTACCCAACCTCTTAACTCTAACCATACAATATTTTCAGATAAAAATTTAAATGAGAAAATAAGTAATAGGATAGTATTGTGACCAAAGAGAAATCAAACCAAGTTACTCTCCATTCACGTAGAGACATTAAGCAAAGGAACAAGGTCAGGTGGGCTTTCATTGGACACAAGAATAGCAGGAAACTAAAAATCACACAGTGATAGAGCTCAAGGCTGGTGGCAACACAAAGACAGTATTATGTGCTAAAAAATTGTCAGGGTAACAAATTACATCATTTCACCAATAGAAATGATTACAGTGAACACAGAGATTACAGGTCTCTTGAACTTAATGGTAAGAGCTGGGTAAATTTACGAGAGCAGTAAGTGCATAAAATAATGCACCAGGGATCCAGTAACAGCACCGACACCGGGCTTTCTTGGATTGAAGAAACCCTGCAAACTCTGAAGTGCTAACCAAGATCATCACACCAAATTTGGAGCCTGGGTCCCCAAGCCCAAATCTGGGTTTTCCAGAACATAAGAAAGAGTCACTTGGTCATTGTACCGTGACTTTGCATTGCATAAACAGCAAATTCATCCTTGGGGCAAACTCAGGTTGCTGGCAACTCCTGTCCAGAGCACCCACCAGATCCCGTGCCATGAACAGCACTGCACCCAAGGCATTTTATAAGCAATTTGTGACACTAAGCAATGAGTTTAATCCAAGTTAAAGCAAGGTGATTGCACTTGTTTGATGCGCCACATCGCACAGATTCCCCACCATGCACCAGTGCTCCCTTTCCCAAGAGATCTGTCACAGACAGGAACAACTGGGTTCTCCTAGAAGGAAAGGAAAAAGTTACACCTTGAAATTCCTCGGGTTCATCTCTTTCACAGTGCTTCAAAGTATTGCAAAGTAAGTTTATATACCTACTATTAAAGTGTTGTTTAAAGCAACTCTCAGAATGACGCACGGAGATTCTACATTCGATATGTTTCAGTGAATTTCAGAATGAGCTTGCTCAGTCTAGACATAAAAAAATATTTTCTTACCAGTGGTCACAGAGACCAGCAAACAGTGTGTGAGCAGTACTTCCCTCTGACTCCTATTGTCGTCAGCAAGCAGCAATATGTACTACCAAAACTCTGTCTCAGTACACACTTTTCTAATTTTTTCTCCTCACCACCTTCCTACTTCCCAGAGTAGGAGAGTTTAAATGAAGCCACAACTTGTTACAAAATGCCTTCTTATTTTAATCTCCAAAGAGGGACTGCAGTTAGAAGTAAAAGAAAGAGATCGCTGTTTTATGGGTATGTTTTGGCTGGAACCAAATTGCCTCCAGGTCCTTAAATCAAAAACTATATGGAACACAAATAACTTTGAAAGAGCTGTTTAGTAAAGAAAGCTGGTCTCCAAGGATCTGCACTGCATTTCAGCCAGGATCTCTGATCTTCACATCTCCTGGCAGCCCTCAATGAAGGGCAATCCAAGTGAAGTGCAGCGCTTAAACCTCTGCCGGCAGCCTTAGCGCAGCATCCTTGCTGCCGGCCTTGAAGGACTAAGCAATCAGAGCTACTGAAGAGTCCTTTGGCTATGTAAGGTTTTCATTCCTCAAATGTATTGAAACTGTACTTTCCTACAAAGGCTTGCTCTTGACTGTAAAGAATGGCAAAGGATGTGGCCTTCAATGTACAATAGGCTTACTTGACCATGAATGTTGCTGCAAAGTGCATGTACTGAGAATAACTCTTTAGCTACATTCCTAAATACACACATACACATATCTTGGAGCACTTTGGAAAATACATTTTTATTGGCTCATCGACAGGGAAAATAAAATTGCTGGCAGCAAGAACTTTACATGCCCTAAAAACAAGAAATGCATTAGCATCTTTATTACAAATGTAATTGGGTTTTTTTTAATTTGTGATTGGGGAAAGGGTCACCAGTTAAAATACACCACTGTAAAATTTGCAATTTAAATTTCATTTCACGCTGGAATTTAGAAACAGTTTACATAAATAGTATCCATTAATCATTAAAAAGAAAGGTTAGATGTAAATTAGGCTGCTATTATTTTTTTCTTGTGAGTATTTATGGGTATGTGATGAAATTTGTTTTCCCAAGAAAGAAGAATTAAGGCCTTTCTGAAAACAAAATCACATTCTTACAAAAAGTGTAAACTTCAAGCAAGCAAAACAGATGACTTATTGATTTGACCCCTGGGGGCAACCACAGAAATGCAGAGTTTACTCAGTTCACCTTTAAGGGAGAAGCCTTTCACTTCAAACAAGTTCAGTGTAGCACCTTTCCTTTTCCAAGTCAATGCCTCTGCTCAGACTAACACTTTTCAGCAATCCATTTTACATATCTTACTTCACATTTGGAAAGAAAAGAAAAAGAAAAAAGAAAAAAAGAAGAAGAGAAAAGAAAAAAAAGAAAAAAGAAAAAAGGAAAAAAAGAAAAAAAAAAAGAAAAGGAGAAGAAAAAAAGAAAGTATCCTGAGAGTACAGAGTGCTACTTCTACATCCTCTGTAGATTGACTTAATGCCTCTGTGATTAACATAGATAATAACAATCTGCAATTTACCCCAAACTTTCAGCACAGCCTTTTTGAAGACATCTGGTTCCAGAAGCAGGAACAATCCTTCTTTTTCTAATGAGAAATCACTAAGAACAAATCTGCATACTCTTTCAGAAGAATATAACCAGTCAGCAAAGATGCAAGATGTTCTGTGTCCTCTGCAAAACCATTCACATAGATCATCTTTGCACTAAATCAAAAAGAAAAAAGTGCTTTCCCTCCAAAGTGATCAGTCTCAGAGTATGGGACACCATGTAAGGTGTACCATAAATGATATACCAGTGTGGTATACCATACCATGGTATAGTGTGGTATTGGCAGGAATATGTTCTGTTGCAGCAGAAGGGGTGACTGGAAGCAGTGCATTCATGTGTCCTGAGACCATACTTAGGAATCACAAAAGATGAATATTTTTTTCTAGATCTGAAGACAAAAGAAGAACCTACTGCTACACAACAAATTGCTCTATTGTTTTAGGAGACCTTCTTGCTCCCAGAAAACAGGATATGAGGTTGGTAGTCACACCTACATTTAATATTTAATCTTAAGTTTACAGAAAGCAAACTAACTCCTTAATTTGCAAGTAGGAAAGCAAAAGCAATTCCCTCTCACTCATTTGCACAGCAGAAGAGAATCATAGAATCATAGAATCATTTAGGTTGGAAAAGACCTCTAATATCATCTAGTCCAACCTTCAACCTAGCACTGCCTAGGCCACTGGGGGCAGCATTTTCAGCTTCTCAGCTTTTCTCTGATCTTTTCCTTCAGTAGCTCCTTGTTGGTAAGAATATTCACCATTTATTTTACAGCAGAATTAATTTTTCTGTTTACATACTACATATTCCCCCATTCCAAAGAACAAGTGCTGCCCAGTGTCTCTCAGCAGCCAGAATAAACTAATTCATCTCATCACTCTTTTTGCGCAACTGACGAATCAATAGGAAATATTTTCCCCTGGTTCAAAGAGGAATCTTATCTGCTCCCATGTTATACAAAAAAAAAATAAATATATAAAATGACATCTTTTGATTGTCTGAAGCCTATTCTTTTATAAAAACATAGCTTTCCTTTTTACTAACTATAGTGATCTCTAACAGATGTTAGCAACTACGTTTCCAGGCTTTGAAACTCTTCAAGTTTATGTTTGCACTTCAACTAAAACTTATAATATACAACCCTGACACATACAGATGCATTAAGATTTCTGTGACCCATTCCTTAAGCTCATTCTACAGAACACCTTCCTATAAGGATCGTTGGGTTTGGTCCAAGTTTCTCATATGGATCAGGCAGATGCCAGAGAGATCACCAGTGACATCAAGGCTGTTAATCCTTCCTTTTCCTCAGAGAAAACTGAAGTGAGATGGACATAGGAATAGTATAGGTCAACACTTGATTTCTGGACCTCCACAAGCAGCAAGCCCAGTGCACGTCAGTAAGACATTGTCCTGCAACCAGCAGGTTGTCTCCAAAGGCATAAAGAGGAAGGATGCAACTACTGATCTTTGGTTTCAGGGCTACAGCTCCCAGCTCTTACTGCTGTTGGAAGTTTCATATGTAAACACATCAGGATTTCACAGCCTCTGAATCCACATGTATTAATTCACCCTGAAAAGGGATGGTCCCATCCTTATTACTCAAAAGTGGGCTTTATACTACCCTGAATTAATTCCCACCAAAATAAATAAATAAATAAATAAGTTTCCCAAACTCACTAAAGAATTTTGAAATACAATCATAAATAATAACAAGTGAATGTCAAAGTGACTCAGCATCATAGTCTTTTGATAATACTTGTTTACTCACACATTAATACATAGACTGTGATAATACACAGTTAGGGGGTCAAGTCTTTAGTGGCACTTCTCTTTATGTACTATTTGATTTCTCACGGGGTCTCAGCTTGCAGCTATAGCATCATTTAATATGCAATTTACTGGAGAAAGCCTACTAACACTTGAAAAACAACAGGAAAAAAATAATCTCTGAAATTAAATAATTTAGTGTTCAAAAAATAAAAGAGGGGCTTTTTTTCTTTGCAATCAAATAGTTTCAAGGTTGATATTTTATCTGTTCACGGAGCGCCCAGGATAACATGATCTTAAGATACACTTCTGTCTCACAACTGTTAAGGCTTGTAATAGCACATTTTTTCAAGCCTGGCATACCACAGTATGTATTCCCACTTTTGTCACTATGTTATTACATTAACTGTCACTACATTAATATGTGTTATTGTATAAGCCATAAAGGTTTATGAATGCATCTGCTCAGGTCCCCATGAATGCTACAGAGCACCCCAGGGCTCTTTAGAGTGAAGCAATTTAAACATCAGCCTTTGCTCAAGGCTGTATTCAAAACCACAGTCAAGGCCTCGTCAGCAGAAACATTTTGTTTCCACTGTGCATATTGGTTATTTCACCTGCGTATTAAAAACAGCAAGAAGATAGAAAGGCTTAATGGTTTTTGTAATCTCATTGCAAATGCATACAGAAGGAGTGCTTAAGTTTTAATATATTGTTGACTAGGCCATTGACCTGAACTTGTTTCAACTTCTTTTTCTCCCCTCCATTTGAAATGGAAAATCAGCTCAAACCTTATTTTATGTCCCCAGTAGTAATGTACACCATATACACAGGGAGAAAGTGAATAATCTAATTTAAAATTTCAAGAACAACTGTCAGACAAAACAAGTTTCTGATGTTATTCCTGAAGGACAAGCATCAGCCCTTGAACTCTGTATGTGGTCTTCATTATGGTATCTTGGCATAAACCCAGATGCTGTCTCCTACAGACACCTCTTAAAAATGTATGAGGACCTAGAGAGCACAGCAGGGCAGCAGATACCTCCTGAATTCTGCATATTAGCATATTCATTAAGCATAATCAATAATTAATATGTCACTTCAATGAAACATACGGGTTAAATTATGTCTTGGCTAGGGCTATTCTGAAAAGATTCATAAGTATTCAGTCCTTAGTTTATTGCACAAATATAATCTCAAAGTAGACATCCTGGTATTAACTGGTATCCAGTTTTCATCTTTTTTTCAACTTATGATGCCAAGAACTTCCCAGTGGAAAGAGAGATCCCTCAACAACAAATTCAAGCCTACTGTTGATATCCTCCTTTTCTTAGCTATCTTTTGCAGATCCTTCAGAAGTAGTTGAGAGGTGATCAGGGGTCTTGTAAGGCAGACACAGGAGGGTAGAACAGCACATGGGACAACATGGGGGTGCAGGCAAACACTGGGCCCCACTAAGTGCAAGTCCTGATGATGGTCACACTTCTTGCACCTCCAGGAGTGCAAGTGTATTTAGAAGAAGAGCATCTGTATAACAGGAAAATTGTATTCTGAAAAAATATAAAACAACCTCTCTTTTGGTTACTGGAGCGTATTACGACTCTGCTAGCGTTAAGGCAAGCAGAAGATTTAACTAGATGAATCTGTACCACACAGCCTGCAACTACCATGAAATAACCTTAACGCATTATGGTGCAGCTACGTTCCTATTCCTTTTAGAAGAGTCCATCTGAAAGCCTATTTTATAATTCAGAAACAAAATAATGATTCTATACGGGTTTCATTATTAAATGTCGAACATACCTTCAAAGTGACAAGTATTATAAACACTTATTGGAACAAAAAAAGTCCAAAACCAACCTTTCCCCTTTTAAGTACAACTCCCTTGATTCCATCTGCAGTACAAGATGTGAGTCTTTTTCTCCCTCATTGCATGGTGATGAGCTATCTAGGACTTACAGCAGAAAAGTTAAAAATAAATATGCTTTTAATGCATTTTCCATTCTCTATTAAATCTTCATACCAAGCGGGAAGGGTAACAGAACAGCAAATTGCAAATTATTTTAGAGAAGTGGTTGGTCGCTCTACTATCAAGTAGAATAGGGGAGGGAAAAGACAAGATAAAAATGCCATTGCAAACATGAGAATTTCCTGCTCTGTGTTTGTCGCTTCCTTCGTATTTGTCTCAATCAGATTAAAGTGATGTTCTCTTGAGTTTCCAAATCGTGTTATTATCACTTCAGAAATGTTACAGGACTGTGACACTCCTAACAACAACGTAAACTATTTTTCAACAAATTCTGATTTAAAATGTAGTATGAAATTTTAATATATGAGATGGAGAATCCTACAGAAAGATTATATAATACACTCAGGTTTTTCCTCTAAAAATCCATTTCCATTGAATTATTAGCTTTTGAGAATGAAATATTTCTGAAAGATGATTTAATTTCCCCAAGAGCTATTGGTCTTTGCTTGAAATGGGATATTAGGTTTTGTCCCTGATGATTAATTTAGGACATGATGAATAGCATCAGATGTGGAAGTTGTACTTTGCATATATTAATAATATCAGAAGTTAGGCATTTTTTTCCCATTTCAAAAAAAATGTTATGACAACTAGGAAATATGAAGAAACGTGTGTGCATTATTTAAAAACATGATTTATGACAAAAATAAGCAAATTAACAGTCTAGTCCTGTAACTGCTAAACGAGCCTGTGCTCTACAATACTTCTGCACTAAAACCTTTACATAGATAAATATTTTGAGTTCATAAGTTGATTATCTTTTGTTTTAAGATTCTTAAACTCTTCATTGGTTACTAACAACATATTTTCATTCAGTTAACAAGATACTACCAATCATCACTCTAAATAAAATTGGATGCTACAATATCGTAAATCACATGACCAGAACCACATACTCCTAACTGCTAACTAAAAGAACAAAAGTCTTCAGATAAGGAATATTATTGTTATGCTAAAAATAACTTTTATTTGATAGGTCTTCATTTTCATTTAGCTGTAACTGATAAAGTTTAACACACATTTTTACCACAACACATTCAATATCTAAACACAAACATTTCTTATTAAATACAAAATACAGCAATTTTTTCTTAAATTAATAAAATATATATATCAGAAAAAAAAATACAGAGAACAATCTACACAAAGACCTTTATTCTGTATGCCTTCTCCAGAACAAGTTCCCCCACCTCATTTTCTTGTTCTACTTAATATACACTCTGCATGTCAATGAAAAGCGAGAATCAATCAATAGCTCATTCCTGTCTCTATTAGCTTTATGATTATGACTTATTGCCTTTAAGACCAGAGTGGACTTATTTTTATAACCCAAATGGCACTTCATACATACCAAAGACCACAGCATATCATCCAGTAATTTCCTCTCTGTAATCATAACTTCTCATTCGACTGTCATATGTATTTATTTATTAGCCAGATATTCAATTCTGACTTAAAGATTTCAAGTTGCAGAAATTTCACCACATCCCAAGATAAGTTGTTCCTATGGTAAACTGTCCTCCTTGGTAAAATCTTGGATCTTATTCTTAGACTGAAATTGTTTAGCTTTAGCACTTGAAGTAAACAAACAATTGTCTACAGGAAGATAATAAATTGGGCATTTTAATGTCTGTGCCATTTTATGCACTGGGAATAGAGCTAGATGAAGCTTTTGTAAGGAAAACAGAAATTGTGACTGATGTGACTTTCAATCAATACCATATACCAAAAAAGGGGAGAAAAATATCCTCAATGCAAACTAGATTTTCTTCCCAAGTTTTCCCCACCATTCCCAGAAAAGCCTAATCTGTCATCTTTGGTGTCCTATAAATCAGAAGTAAAAAACCTATAGACCTCTTCTCCTCTCCCTACCCTTTACCTTTCACTCTTCCATTTCAGGTTTTCTAGGAAAACCAATGGACTGCTTTCTGAAAACAACCTGCAAGTAGTAGCAGTATTCAGAGAGACCAGCTGCTGCCAGAAAAGAACAAAAGAGCCAAAACCATGTAGGTAAAGAGTCTCTTCATCCTGTTTTCAGGCGGCAGCAAGAGCCCAAGCAGAACCCAGGAGCAGGTGCATAAAATGTGAATACCACTGATGCAAGCTGCACGTTGCACCCGACTTCTGCAAAGACATAGGGGTCATTGCACGTACTCAGTTCCAACAAATCCACGTGGAAAGTTTCAGGTTCACTTCTCTAGAGGAAAATTCCCAGTGAGCAGATATTAGATCTTTATCTCATGTTGGCACTTAAGCTGGTGCAGAACGTTCCGCATGCACCTTTACATAGATAGTCACAGCAGAGGACAAGCTGCATAGCCTGCAAAAAAGAGAGAGAGAGAGAGAGAGACATGATGTCAGGGGACTCTAAATCCACTTTTCTGTGATATTACTTGCTCCCACCCTAAAAAAGCCCTGTGATACATGCCATGTAAAGCCCATACAGAAAGGCTGGGAGCTGGGGTCGAAAGAAATAGTGGCTGTGATTCACAGAAATGACATTGAGAGTTTCCATCAATATGATGATTGATTAACAGAAGGGTGTAACAGATCCCAAGACATGGAACAGATCTGAAGAGCTTTTATGCCTTCAGGTTCTTTGGACATTGAACAAGGAGATTTTTGAATTACCTTCTTCAGAAACACCTGGAAAGAAAAAGTGTATCATTTATACCAAACAGTTATACATGAACTTTTTTTCAAAAGCCATAGCTGTAAATTATAAATGTCTTGTGTTAAAGAGGAACAGAAAATGGTCAGTCTTTTTAGACTTTTTCTTTTACAGGCTTCCTGTTCAAAATTTCTGTACCTCATTCATTCATACATGTGTTTCTATCTAGCATTTGCCTGAATTTCTGAGGAAAATGTATCTTTAGTTTGTGAAACATGAGATTTAATATTAAACATACATTTTTCATGGACCTTCATGACCCATTTCACTTTCTTCAGATACATTAACCTTGAATGGTTTGACTAGTTCCCCTGGTATTTACATAATTGTCTTGGTAATTTATAAGCAAAGTCCATTGACTCTGTTATTCTGTCCATACAGGCAGATGCCCTTTATAAATTGCAGAAGTGTTATTCTCATTTTCCCAGATAGAGCACCTTGGATTTTTTCTGTTAGTGATGCAGAGATTTCAAATATTGATACCAAAAAGTCATTATGGTCTTTGTGTATTTTTTTATATAAATATTGCAGATATTTAAAAATATAAATTAGGGAAATGTTCTTGGAATTAAATTTTAAAGTGGTAACTAAAAAAATTATTAAATTAGACCTCTGTAATTTAGTTAATAATCCCACTACTTTTCTTTAGTATAGCTTGATAGCTATTTTCCAGTTATATTTTAGTCTCTCTCTCTCCTTAATTAAGCATTATGCAGCAATATATAGCAATGCAAAACTCTGAGTTGTAATGATAATTATAATTCATTAAATATTGATCAAATTAAATCTAAAATTGCTTGGATGCCATTCATTTGCTGAATATAAAATAAAATTCTATAACATGCAAATAACTTTGTAGCTGTATAAATAAACTAATAAAATGAAAATGTGAACATAATATTCTTAGTGAGAAAAAAGTTTTACTTAAATTAGAACTGTAATTTGAACAAGATGATGATCCCTTATATTGCCCTTGAAGACTTGTATTTTGACTGCTGTCACCAACATCTTAATTCAGAATGCAGTGTAAAAAATGATACATAAACACTTTATCTGCACTTCAGAGTTAGTAAGTGCATATCAAATATCTGATTTTGCAGACGAGAGACTTGCATGTACCATTTCATACAGAGACCACTTGCAGTTACCAACTGTTTCAGGTTTTAGAGTAATCATTGTACCTTCCTGTGTGCAAGCATCTGATCCAAGACCCGTGGAGCAGAGATGCTCCTGCTGGCTGCATTTTGCCCAGGCCTCAAGTTGTACATTTCTTATCACCCTCAGCACCTACTAATAGGAAAGCCTCATCAAGAACAGAGAATTTTCGCAGCTCTATGGGTTGGACATCAATTTCTTCCCTCTGCGTAGGTTTCTGCCTTGCTTGGGATCACTCAGGCTGGTAGGTCAGTATTGGCATTCCCATAGGATTTACCGACCACTGCGAACCTTTCACCTTCCAACATGACTCACAGGGAAGTCATCGATAGTCTACAGTGGTACTTAAGACAAGCAGGGCAAGGAAGTAATTATTTTTTCTGAAGAGCTGAGAAAAGCTCCTACAATGGAGAAATAGCCATCCGACTAAGTAGAAACTGTGTGCATATCGTGCCTTTATCCACCTCCCTTGCTTGCCAGTATTGGAAGATCACACAATTTTTCTATTGCCTCATTATCTGAAGATTGTTTAGCTTTGCATAATTTAAGAGCCCTAAGTAAAAACCCATTGAGGTCTTAAAAGTAAAAAGTGTCACGAGAGAATTATGAAGATAATTACTTAACATGTTTTATCATAAACATTTCTGCAGATTTTCTGGATACATTTATTACTGGTCTTAAAAAGTAAGAAAAACTAGAATTAATATATTGTCCAACTTGTACAGCTTGGGAGTTTATGACTGTTTTCTTCTTGGAGAGCTTGCTCACATGAAGAGATATTCCCCAGAGATAGACTGCAGTGGATAACAATTCACTATCATGACAACTTTGGAAATATGTAAATCTGAGTTGACATAATTCCATACTGTAAAAGTATCCTTTTGTTTTGTTTTGTTTGTTTGTTTGTTTTTTAATTTCAGTGTGGAGCTAAAGCAAAGTTAGATTTTAAATTTGGGTCATTCTTTTCTTGTCAGAAGGTAACCAAAGCCTTGTGTACTACAGAAGGCTTCCTTTAAGAAGGTCATCAATTTAATATGCTACTGCTTGGACAAAACATCTCTCTTTTAAAATATACTTTCTCAGAGATGCCCAGTCAGCTCTCATGATTTATTGTTGGGAAGTTCATGAAATAAGGTCTCAGATTCACGGTAAATAGAAAAAGAAGGAAAATACAGGAATCCGAGTCTATTACTGTACAGTTACGGATACACACGAAGCTTCAATATCTATGGCTAATTCATTTCATTTTACCTCTAAAGGTAGGTGCTGCATTTTATTCACAATTTCTTTATTTAGAAAGGTACAATATGAAGCATGCTGGTAACAGTAATTGCCTATTCAGTGCTTTTATACTTGTTTGCAAACTGTATGTATTTGGGGGTATACAGCGTGTTCCACAGGATGATTATCAATCTGTGTGGGAAAGGACATCTTTTGAATGTGCTGACTTTGATGCTTACTGCACTCTCTTGGAAAACTCAGACATGGCACCAGGCCCTGCACACTCAGCCCAGATGCTTCACCTTCATGTTGCCTTCCCAGGCAGCCCAAATTCCTGGTCCCTGGAAGCCGAGTTTTTAGCAAGGGTCACAGCTGTCTGGTCTGCCTGACAGCACATGCATAACCCACTGTTCACTCAGTCTCCATGGTGGCCATCCTCTTCATCCAGGTTTGCTTATCTTGATCCTGGTTCAACAAATTTTAATGTTTGATCATAACCTTAAGCCAACTCTTCAGTGTTTTGGTTAGGTTTTGCTGAGTCAAGATAAGTGTGAGATTTAAAGCAAAAGCAGCTCTTGCCAAGGATTTTGAAGGGAGCCAGATGGGAAGGGATGCTTTGTCAGCACCTGGTACAGAGAGAGCCAGGACCTCAGCAAAAAAGACCCCACAGGCATGCTGTAAAGATTTCATTTACATTGCATGCTATACATAACCGGGAAACATCCAGTAATGACACTTACTTTTCTAAAGCTGAGGGACTTGTGATGAATAATAGTATTGCAGAAAGACGTGGTAATCCAGCTGGGTCCTGCCAGCCTGCCATGAGTGATTCATCCTGCTCTGGTGCTCCCTTCTGCCTAGAGCCTTGAGATGAAGAAACTTTAGGCTGAGACCAGAAAGAGTTGATTTGACAGGGGTCAGGAGAGTAGGGTTTGCTTGTTTTGGATTTTTCTTTTGTTTTGTTTTGCTCTGCTTTTTTTTATGAGGGAAGCAGAAGATTGTTTTCAGGCACTCTCCCTATTGCAATAATAGCTTTGAGGAGGCAGCAGTTCTGAATTCTTTCTGAAAAGATAAAATACGAGGGAAGGTTGCTTTTAAGAGGCAGCCCCACAGATGAGAGCAGGGATGCTCTGAGATGCAGGCAGCAGAGCAGCTGCCAGGGCTGAGCAACCAAGCGCATGCAGCAGGGGCAGCTAATGGAGAACACAAATAGTGGGAAAGATGAGAAATAAACAGCTGAGGTGAATGGTGAACCAATTTTGTAAAAAGACAAGCTTGGTAGTGGGAACGACAAGCACATACACAATTACAGAGAGATGCTGAGAGCAAAACACTTAACTATTTGGCAAACAGCATCTCCAGTGAGATCCCCTTTCTAGCAGCCTAGAGCTAGGACTGGCTTTTGAAACTCAACAATCCCCGGCATTTTTTTGTTTTATCAAGAAAATTTTAAAGAATCATTTCAGTTTATTCCCCAGTAATTTCCATCACCTACTCTGGTGGGTGCAGCAGATCACAAACAGGCTGCTAAGACAAAACTTCAACATCTAGAGTCAAACCCACAATCCATTTTAAATACAGATTTAATAGTCAATACCATGGGATGGAATAATAGGCCATCAAAAAATAAACATTTACATGATAAATTATTTTAGAAACCTACATCAGTTGGCTATAATACAAAATATCACAGAGTTGTGACTATGTCAGACTTGTCATACATACCTTGATTAAGTCAGAGGGCAAGTATGAGGGTAACATCAACACAGAGGTAATAAAACAGGTATCTGTCCAATGAATTGAGCAAGGCTGTTTTACTTTCCTGGTGGAAATTTATATGAACATGGACCAATCCAACCTGTTTTTCAAAACAATAATTTATTTTTAAAAAAAGAAAAGTATTATTTTTCTCTGAGCAATGTCATGTCTGATAGCTAATACAACACAGCATTTATGGACTACTTCCTTTTGGCAAACCAGACAGTGCAGTCATTGATACTCAAAACAGTTTGCTACAGTTAGATCAATAGATAACCCAAAGAATGTCAATAAACTCATTGTACAGACCCACCAATGTTCATTCACTTCGAGGTGAAGCAGGATAGATGATTACTGACTGTGACAGCTACAAGGTCCTATTGTGGTGAAGAAATAGTGAGATATTAAGTAATAAGAAATCTGCATTGTATTAGTCAAAATCTAGTATTTGTGTTTTTTTTTTTTTAAAAAAGCTTATAAAAAGACTGCAAATCAAGATGAAATGGCTCTGATTCATAATTTATACTAGAAACACCATTTGAACTCAGAACCTCTCTCAAATGACAACCGAAAGCTCTGCAATAAGTTCAAGATGGCTTCATTAAAACCCTAAAGATGATAATTCCAACTCAAATTTGGCACTTTTGCCCTGTTTTGAAAGTGTTGGTACATTTCCCGGTCTCAGGGTGACACCGAGGAAATAAAGGAAATTCTGGAGTTACATTCATTCCAGTGGTAGTTGGTAGCAAGGCAGACAGGCAGGTTTTTGTAGTGCTGAATTTTCACAACTGTGTTGTATTTCTTCCTTTCCTCCATGAAATAACGACACCCATAAAAACTTGGACAGAAAGATTATGTAAAATTACTACAGGAAAATATTATTCAAAGAAAAAAATAGTATGCTAGCAATGTGTAACCAACATTGTAAAGGAAACAAGCAGATGTTTTCACTGGCATTGCCAGCTTCAACATGTGCTAATATCTGTTATAATTAATTATTTTTCAACCTTCTTATTAATTTTATATATGATGTCTTAGATGTAGCTACTTATCAATGATCGGGTTTATGTCATGATCTAAAAACTGTAACTGGAGTCACTATAGCAAAATATATTTCAACAAACAATTAAATTTAATTTTATTGTTTACAGATAGATTATTATTACAAAAAATAGTAGATTATGAATAAATTCAAGACTACAACTTACATTTCTTGTTATGCATTATAGTTACTGGACAGCTTTTTTAAAGTTTAATTATACACAACGGGAAATAGGGTACTTTATAAATATAAACTTGATTAAATAAAGGTTTTCTGTAGGCTAAGTTATATGACCTGATTCTTGTTTACACTATGGTCTATTCATTTTATACTGACAATAGATGTAATAAGTACTATAACAGAGCCTCAAATACTGGTATAAATTATGCTTACACAAACTACAAGCCTGGTTAATATGGGGGTAAATCATCTTTTGAAATTATAATGGATTACACAAGCTGAAAATCTCATTTGTGTTAAAAAGCTTTCAGATAACAGAGGACCAGGCAGTGGCATATAATCAGTGAAATTATCATATGCTGTATTAAGGACGTGGATATATGACAAAAACTTCATCTGACAGAGTGCAATTAAGGAAAGATCTTTATCAGCCTTGTTTAAGCAAATGAAACACCAAATTCTAGGAAAGATTAAGATAATGAGTACAAAAGCAGATATTTTCCTTCAGAATATTGAGACCAATTTTTGTTAACAAAACTCCGCATTAAAACAAGTGAAGGTTGTTGGTTTGTTTGTTTGTTTTTTTTAAGTGAGAAAATATCCAGACTGGTAGAGATGAGAAGTCTAGCACAAGTTTCAACCACAAACTGAAAAGTTTTAGCAGCAGTTTACAGAAAGGCTGAAATAATTTTGACCATGGCCCATGCGAAGCTGCCACAAGAGACCTGGGAGCTGAGTAAGGTATTGATCAGAAATGCATCAGAAATGCATCAAGGCACATAATTTAGATGATGTATGGATGTGACATACAGATGGAGGAGTCCTAATTGCATAACAATAATGAAAGAAAGCTTGCCTATAAATTTTTGTACTGGGAATAACATTATTTTGAATTTTACATATTAGTTTGAAAACTATATATTTAAAAATCTGTATTAAACTCATAGAGTATATTTCCATGGAACCCTACTCAAGTGCTTTAGCTTACCTTCTGTAGAATTTACTAGTTGTATATCCACTCATTGTTTTCAGGGCTTTTCCAAGTGATCTTATGAAAAAGATGATAACTATTTAGGTCATTAAGATTTGTCAACTCCTACCTGTCTACTAAACTTCACAGCTTGAAATATTTTCCGACTCTTATCTGTGTATGTTTAACCTTCTCCAATGTTCATTTTAGGATTTTAAGTGTAACTAATTGCATAATAAATGCTACATTATTTTCTGTTATTCTTCCTTTATTACTATGCAAGAGAGAAAAATGAAGAGGCTTCAGTGAAGAAACCCTTTTAAAGGTCACCTTTATTAATAGCAGAGATTATCTCACCAGGTTATCAATGTTCAACATCACTGTTCTGATTAAATATCATTCTAACATGCAATGACTATAAAACAAACTTTTCGAAGTTACCTTTCTGTGGGTAATAGATAGAAATTCTAAAATATAGTTAAGGGCTGAGTATAACCATCTGTTTTATCCAGATTTTCCAAAGCCAAAGTATTGTGACATGTAGGGTGATACATTGGTGCCATTGAAGTTAAGTAAGCATTTATGTCCTAGGAAAGTACTGTTTTCTGTTTATCATTCACTGTAGTCTGAGTCTAATGGCAGACAGGTAATCTAACATCCATTAAACGTGTAAATTATGTAGTCATTTACAGACATGAAACAGTAGACGAATCTGTTAAGCACTTTGGTAAGACTATAATTTGAAAGCCATGACATTATCAAACCTTTCCACAGTTCAGCACAGCTAATGCATTCAAATCCAACACAGTAAATTTGTTAATACTGTCACTTCCAGTTTTTTCAACACTGCTTATCTGCCAGGGGCAAATCTTTACACTATCTCTTCCTCTGAGACATCCCAGTTGTTTTGCAGGGAGGGGGAACATTGCCCATGTAGCAGGGAACAGAAATATCTGAAATTTTAGCACTTTTTATGAACAAAATAAAAAAGAACAGATTGTTCAGTTTTACTCTCCATTAGTGAGATATAAATTCTGACAGAGGAAGGCTCAGTGCTTTAAATAACATTTCAATCATTAATCACTCAAACTTATGGATAAAAAAGTTGAGGGTTGCATGTGGAAGAATCAGACTATAGCTGAAGTTGGTACACAATTAAATAAAACTATCATGCATCAAGGGGAGCATTTGGGGGATTGCTAACGTCCATTTTTACACGTTTTTCTAAGCCATCTTTTTAAATTTAGACAAAGACAAATTTAGCGAGGTTTCTAATCCTTATGTAAGCTGGATAAATGCATGAACATTTCATGTTTAAAATCCATTTTTTCAAATTATGCTATATTTTCAGCAACCTCAAAAAAAACAGAGCACTTAACATTTCTTCCAGTATATTACTACAAGTTTGAATAAAAAATAGTTATTTAGTTCATCTAGTACAAAGCCTTGAAAGACAGAAAAGGTAATTCCGCACCAAAAGGGTTATTTTCTCCAGTCAGTTTGCGTATCTCTGGCCTATGCTAGAGTCTTCACTATAAAGATACCCAAGCTGGTTTAGGTACCATCTATGGCTCTGCTCCCTACTTATCCTTGAATATACAGGATAAGTCCCAGTAGGTTTTAATTTTCTCAATTAACTGAAATATCCAGCTCTTTCCATCTGCTCATATTAGCAACCAAGACCTCATTCCCTGTAGAGGGTAAAGTAAATTCCCTCTGTCTGGTATTTCCAGCACATATCTCACAAATGCATTTGTGTTGATTTTATAATCCTATTTTCTGACTGTTATAACATTTTATAATCATAGCAAATATCCATTGTAAATACACCTTATCGAGCTCACTATCTCCCCTTGTCTATGGTCCTTCAGAGAGACCACATGTAAAATTAATAGTCTGGATCCTACTTCTGCATTAGGATGTTTATCCAACTACTTTTACCTCTAAGCAATTTCAGAAGCTTATGCTGCCACAGGAGCTATGATTTTTTTCTTTTTTATCTCTGGAGTTTTTGGGGGTAGGGGTGGTTTTGGTTTGGTTTGGTTTGGTTTTTATTTTTTCACTGAAAGTGAATAGGAGTAAGCAAATGTAGTTTCAGAACTGAAATAGGATCAGGATACAAATTTCTCCTGGAGTACTTTCTTTCCCAGCAAACAAGTCTGTTTTGATCAAGATGTTCTACCTTTCAGTGTAGAAAGTTGCCAACTCCCGTTTTAGCTCCTTGCTATCAAACGCATACAAGGTACACATGCATCCATAAAAAGTAACAAACACTCATTGCAAGTTCTGGAACCTGAGCTGCTGAAAGCATTATCGATGATGCAATCATCATCGTAACCTTAAGCTTAGCACAGAATAAGTGATGCCATATGCCTAAACCTACTTTCACTAGAAGTAGGCTTCTAGTGAACGTCAGTTCCTCTATTGACTTCCAAGGACTCCTGAGAAGATCAGAGGTCCTCAGTACACTTTACATAAACATCAATCACTGTTCTTCTTGTTATATTAGGACATGCCGTTAACTTCTTTCTCAGGATGCTTTCCAAAGGTCTTACTTTATTACAAAACCTCAGGGTCTTCCTCATTTTTTGCCATCTGATAGTTAAGTTAGTTTAAAAATGAATGAAAAGGATTGACTAAACCTCTGAAGATCCTTCTTATATTGTTGGCTATTAGGAAAGAGCCCCAACAGACCTACTTCAAAAGAAAAAGCAACTCTACATCATTAACCTGTATAGAAAGCATTCTCGGGGAGAGCAGAAGCTATTACATTAGTGGGCAATTAAAACCCTCAGATATGTTTCATACCATATTCCAATCACGTGCCAATATTTAAGCATCTGCCAGATAGCAGGTGGTTTGTAAATCATTATCTTTTCAAATTATGTTGCTAATGGCATGTGTGAAATGACTGAAAAATTACATGTTTCCCCTTCTACACCATTAAAATAAAATAAATTGGTGCAATACATTATATGAAGCTCAAGAGCCATCAAGCACTGGCAAACCTGGGTTTCCCACTTTCCCCCCTACTTTCTGCTAGAGTTGCCTCCCCCATTAACGGTGGACAATACATTATGTGATATTTGACTTTCATGACTTCCCTTTACAAGGAATAACTAAAGAATAACTAAAAGCATCAACATCAACTGGTTCTCAAATGCTGCACAGCCTATCAATTAGGAACAATCAGCTCATTCTTTGAACAGTATTGGCAGACAACAGACACAGTCTGGCTATAAAAATAGTGGAAGATCACTGTAACAATATAGGGACCTCAGTGGAAAAACAAAACCACAAAATTGTTAAAGTGTAACAAAGAACAAGCATTTTGTTTTACATCAGAGTGGTGAAAAGTCTAATTATTCAAATATCAAAATAAAGACAAATCTCTTGGTTTTTTGCTTAGAGCTCACATTGAGTGCTTGTTCCTCGTTCTCAAAATAACACAGCAAGTTAGGAATTTAGCTTCTTTTCCGCAAGCTTAGCATAAAAATCTTGTGTTTTGGAAACACGTGTTCTTTCAAGTTGTACTGCCAACAGCTGAAACTTCTAAGGATAAAGTAGTTGTGGAAGTCCTTAGTTTGGCTACCCAGATGCTGACATGGCAACTTTTGTTCTACTTTTCCAAACCAGCCTGGTGGGTGATACAGCTGTTTGAGAGCAGAAAGGAAGCATCCAGGATTGTCCTCATCTAGAGGAAAACATATCTGGGGCCACAGAAGTGCCAGCTGAAACTGGGAGCACGATGCTTGGAAATCTGGTTTATACCTTATATAAACACATAGAAGAGGGAAGAAACCTATTGTAATATATAACCAGTCTGCTAGGAAACAACCTAATAAAGTCACAATAAATATACGGCTTTCAGGGTCTCCACACATTATGAAAAAAGTGACAGAAAAGACACAGGGGCTGATGTAAAATTAAGTAGCCAGCAGTTAAGGATTTGGAGAGCAGTCTGACTTGGTTTTCTGCTGGTAAAGTTTTCTGAAATAAATTTAAGCGAGGCAGTTCATGTTTTTTCACCATTCTAGCTTTATACCACTTCTATTAAATGAATAGTTGCTTCAAAAATTCGTACCATTTCCAGATACTGAGTATTCTAGGTGATTCGAGTCTTCCAGATATTTTACATCAAGATAACTGCCAGTTAAAATGATGGATGAGGAAAGCAAAAGTGTTCATAAGTATTGGGGGATAGTTGTTATGTGCTTTAGCTCAGTAGCCTTCTGGCACAGCCAATAAAGACAAAACAATAGGAAAGATTTACTGTAGAAAGTAGCTGTAAACAAGGCGTTAGTCAATGAAAAAGTGTGCTGCAGTGCAGACACAAACTCAAGTACCATGCAATACAGGGATATTTCTATTTTGCTATCTAAAACAAACAGATAAAAATCATAGCCAGTTCAAACTAGATTTTTTTTTTCATTTTAGAGGGGAGGATTGGTACATTAACAAAGCCTTGCAGTTTCTAATGACTTCATACAGAACTCACACTGTGAGTTAAAATAGCATAGCACCATCACCGATTACCATTATATTTTGACTGTGTCCATCCTTTATTGCCTTTTCCTTATTACCTGGTAACATCACAAGATCTGCTTCATTTACTTTAATCAAAAGTTCTCCACAAATATCTCCAGTTAGTATTTAGTCCAAATGAAGTACCCCGTCAAAATCTCCAATGACTCCACTAAGCACAGCCCACACAGCTGAACACAAAATTGGTATAATAAATCACAGAGAATGGGTTTTCTCCTAAATATTTACAGCTTCATTAATTAAGAGAGCTTGATCCAAGCTTGTTGAAGTCTTCAGTGAGTTTTAGAATAAAACCATATAAATGGCTTTTCTCAGGTTAGCTGCATCACCGTGCATATTGAATTATTTACCTGGAAAGGCACAAAGGGGTTCAATATCAGAAATTAGATGTTTTAAGAGTTTCTGTAATGCTTGGATTGAAATTTTCTGTCTAAAACCCAAAGTTAACCATGGCTAAAGTCCTCTGAATTTTTTTCTTCACAATCATATAGTAAAGGAGGTTGGATGGCCAATTCAGGTTTTGCACTAGAACCAAAACAAGAATCTGCAAAGTGCAGATTAGTTTTATTTCTACATTACCTTCACCACAGTCTCAGATGAATGTGGTGATGAACAATCCATGTACATCTGGGTTTGAACATGGAGACACCACATTTTAAGCACATGCATATGATCCAGCAATATCAAAAGGGGCCACGATTCTTTCAAATCCTATAAACAAAAAACAAACTAACGAACAAACAAAGATGAAATGTAAATGTGAATTCAGGAAAAAATAAATAAAAATCATTATGAAATCTTGCTACTGAGACAGCCATCATTGTGATTCCCATCAGTCTCATTTAACTCATTCTTTAGTGTGCTGTTAGTAAATGCAGTGATTCTGGAGATTTACTTCAGATGCAACCCGCTAGCTGTTCTTTCCACACCAATATATGATGCTGAAAGTAGCAGTGGCGTTTCCAGCACAGCTGGTGTCATGCAGGCCAGCAATATATCAGATTTCAGCATGTTAGTTACAACCTGTTCAGAAAGTCTCCTCTGCATTTCTGCTGTGTACAAAATTAACCTTCATTTTCCATCTAAGGCTGTAATTTAATGTTGTTGATTACATTAAGGAGCTGTCCTTCACAGTTAATAATGGAAACAAATGCTCAGTATAGATTATACATGTCAGATAAAACATGTAAAAACTTTTAACTAGCTTAAAGTCCAGGGAAACTTTTAAAAACAAGTAGATTTTTGTTTCCAGAAAACAGTCACTCAGAGGATAAGTGGCTAAAGGTCACAATTTTACTGTCATTTACCTTACAAAAGATGGAGACAGATTTTAGAGTAGAAACCTAGGTTTTCCAGAGTGTCTAAATTTGCATCTTTATTCATGTAAACACTTGCAGAACTTTCTCCTTTATCATGTTTGAGAATGTAATTCCAGCTTCTCATTTGCTCAGGCTTTCTGAAACGGGTACCTGCTGTGAAGAACACTTGTAAAGCAGTTTAAAAGGTAGTTATACAAAATAAAATGCGTAATACTCTAACAAGTACTCTGAGATTGTTATTTAAGCTGAAATCACTGTTGGTATTAAAATTTTACAAATAGTTTAGAACTTCTGTATGTCTAAGAAGGAGGGTGCCTTATTAAGATTTTCATCCGGAAGTTCTTACATGACATCTCTACATCTGCTGTCGTGGACTGTTACATCTTTAACTTTGAGGTTTCCTCAAAATGCTCAAAAACTCCTGTCATGTTTTTACATGAAAAACATGCCTTGTATTGCCTTTTTCTTTTTTTTTTTTTTAAGATGTCTTTGCACCCACATCCTAAATCTCAAAAACAACTCAGCTTTGAATGAAGCTGGAGAGAAGGATCAACATGAAATCACCCTCAAGCAAACCATGTCAACTGTTACCAAGAATTGAGCCACAATATCATGGACTAGTACTGACTAAGTGCTGATGGCACGTTTAACTGGAAACTACCAAACATATGCCAATAG
>VXAA01004138.1:30954-46334 GCA_013399115.1 Anseranas semipalmata | reverse complement strand
AAAAAAAAAAAAAATAGCAGAGAACACATGACTGGCAACAAGAAACAACTTTGGTATCCAAGGGTCACTATAGATAGTGGTGTACTTCATAAACAGCATCCCAGGGACACTGAGGAAGCTGGTCTGTTTTTTCGGGGTAGAGCTGCAACATTTGTTTTCATCATTATAAGTGAGAGTCTTTGATCAATGTGTTAAACATGGTGAATATTTTGGTGAAACTAATGACCACTTTGCACTTGTTTCAGCCTACAACCTCCTCTCTTGTATATCTGAAATTCCACTAACTCATTCCAGTAGCAGAGGAAGTAACAAGAGCATGAGAAGAATCTCACAAATTACCATATCTACTCCAAAGTCAAATTATTTTCTCCAGTGAGCAGCAGAAAAGACAAAAGAGACAGGGAGTTGGGGGGCAGGGGAGTACACATTAAAATACATAACATAAGAAGCAGTGCATGGACCTGGACTTATCCATTGACACTGTCCATTTTCATCACTCTTCACTCAGTTTATATTCTCTTCACTTGCTAAAATTTATACACTAGAATTAACTGTGGACAAATGTGGAGCTCTAAAAACAAATCTCTGCCTCTCATTTCTCAGCTGGTGTAATGATTTTTACTCCGAGATCACAAAATTTGCAGATGATTCCTTGTTTCTAACACTACATTTAGAGCCTTCTGCTTAGCTTGACAGAGTTCGTCCCAAATGCTGAAACACATTCTAGGCAGAGTTTGATTAAGATGTACATGAACTAGATAAAATGGACAGACTAAAAACATTTTTTTTTTCTGAAATACAACAAAGTTTGATCCTTGTACTGCTGGAGGCATCAAGCTTCAGCATTAAAAAAAAAAAAATGCTTAGAAGAGACCACATTCTTCATTACCAAAAAGTAAAGAGAGGTTTTGTTGATAATTTGAAGGACTCCTTGGTTTGGGTTTCTTTTTTAGTTTAGAGGAACTACAAGACAGTCTCCTCAAAAAAAAAAAAAAAAGTGTTTAGAACTGTTCTTGTCTCTTAATAGATGCTTACAGCACCTTCCTATTGCTCTACTCTTCCCAAATTAGCTAAAATGTCACTTAAGCAATCAATTCACCTTGTGGAATAAATTAATCTCGGTTCTACTTCTTCTATTAAAAGTCAATGAAGAGTTTCACCTTCTCTCTCTCATAGGAGAGCCATCTTTCCTTGCATCCAACTTCACCTCCAATCTCACCAAAGGCTTTGTAAATTAAAGTTACACTAGCCAAAAACTGCATGACCAGCCTTACTTAGATGAACAGAAGTGGTGCAATCATCATCATCCCACCACCCTGCTGCATGGTGGTTATAGAGATCATCACACTGTTATTTCATAAAAGTCAAGGGGAATTATGTCAATGGCAATAAGACAGCTTCATGCAGGCGCGTATACAATTTAAAGTAACTGCAAGCTAACAGCTACAAAAAACATGTGCATTAGATAGGAAACCAAGCAACAGGGCAAGAATCTGCAGGTAATTTAAGCCAGTGGGGAAAAAAGATGGTATGTAAAATTTTCACCTTCTTAGTTCTTAATAAATGAGAAAATAAATTAAAGGGTAATGTATCAAGTCTTGGAGAATTACTAGGTCTCCATATCAAATACACAACTGATCTTAGGCAAATGTTAAGTCTGTAACAAAGCAAGATAACAAAATCTTGAATTTAAATAAATTCTTAATCCTTATATTGTATAACAGAACTTGAAAGCAAATCTGGAGCCTCATTTTTGAAACTGGTTTTCATTTTGCAAGCTGAAATGTGGAAGAATAATTTTTAAGAGCCCAATTTTGATCATCTTTAATGCTGTACGTTAATTACAGGTGGATTTATTAAGTAATTATTTCATAATGAAAATTTCTGCTAGGGAACGATAGTGAAATATTATATAAATAATTTCATCAAAAGCAATGAGAAAATAACTGAAAAAAATTCAATAGATAGCAGTGTAGTTCATAAACAGAACAAGGGGTTGTTATTGCACATTTGAATACTTCATCTGAAATAACACCTTTTGAAGAATAGAGTACACAGAGAAAGAAATCAATTTAAAATTTTCATTCTTTTAGTAGAAAGCAAACTTGTCTCAAAAATCATCACATTCAATGACTGAAATAAATGGTTGTAGAAGTGAATGGGAGTCTAATTATGTACCACAGGTAGTAAATGTCATATTATGTTTCAATGATTTTATGGATAAGAAGCTCATTTGTGTGCTATTTCCAATATGATTTTATGACTAACACCAATAAATAAGAGAAAATATGTTCTGGTTTTTAACAAAATACAGTTTCCTATAGCAGCAGTTTATTTTGGCTAATACAGTATCTCATATCTAGGGACAAGGTTAGGGCAAAGCTTAAAATGCAAGGGGCGAAGTTATATTAATTCTGCTCAAACCTTTGCATAAATACACACTGTATTCTTTAATTGCTTACTACCACTCTAATTCCTTCCTATAAAGTTAATTGGCAATAAACTTTCCATGATGATAGTTACCACCAAAGAAAAAAAAAAAAAGGAAAAGGAAAGAAAAAAGAAAGAAAGAAAATCTTCCAATAATTTTGCAGTCCTTTTGCAGGTCACCTTTCCCTTGAAGTCAACAAACTGTTATTACAACTGTGTGACATCTGGTTTTTTAGTTTCCTTTGTCTTCTTGATACAAAGAAAGTTTTTGCCCTTCTCTTTAACCCCAAGTTAGCCTCTTAAGTTGTATAAATGAATATATCAACATTGGCTTTTACAGAGCTAAGCCTGTTTACAACAACTGATGATATGACCACTTGTCCGCACACTTAATTAAATAATAATTAAAAACAAACAAACAAAGAAAAAATATCAAACAAACGATCTCAGTACAGGATTTGAAATCCTCTCCAGTGTTATCTTATTTCTACTGACAATAAGGGCATTACAGATGAAGGTGTGAAGCTTGAGTGAACTCTGGTGGAGGAAAGAAGTGATCTCTCTACAACTCAGTGCCCAAAGCTTTGAAAATATTCCTCTACTCAAAGGTGTAAGAGCTCCAAGGATGTACCTATACTTATAAAATGTGCAGCACAGTGCTGTCTTCCTATTGAACTCACAATTCTGTCCTGATTTATAGCACTACGAGAAGGTGGATTTACCACGTTTTATAATGGTGATGGCCTCCCAACCATGTAATCCATCTCTGGAAGGAAAGCCAAGACCTGGATGAATTTTACATTGCATGTGGTTATTTCAAGATTTAGAAATCTAAAGTATATTTTTCGTGGGATGAAATGTGGAGGAGAAAGGTGCTGTAAACCAGACCAGACACTTACAGAGGGATAAAGTTACTTAATTCATTTCAAGGGCATGTCTCAAATCAGCCTTTTAAAAGCAGAATCTCCTGAAAAAGGGGAAAGTACATTTTCAAGGGATTATAAAAATCCTGCTTCCTAACTGCTTGCTACCTCTACAGACCTGAGAGGATGTCAACCCACAACAACTGTAGGATCTAATGAGCTTAATGGCCCAGCTAAATTCATCAAGATTATTTGTAGTACCTCAGAAGATGCCTATCTTGGAGGGAATGGCAATTTACAGCAGAAAGTCTTGAGCACCATCATTGTCACCAGTTCACTTATAAGCATCATAAATCCAGAGATGATGGATGACTCCCTCCTTTTGCTGATAAAGAGAACTGTCACTGTTTTACTACATCTCAAGGTTAAAATCAATGGTTTACCTGTTAAAATATCTGTTTGCAAGCTTCTCTGGGACAGACTCAGCGGTCATTTATTTACCCAGCTACAAAGATATCAGAAGGTGAACAGTCTAAGCTTGTGCCAGCCAATTTTCAATTTGAACCATCTCTAATTAAGAGAAAACCATGTGAAGTATGATTTCTTTGAAGATGGCTATCTTCAGGTTAAGAGACATTTTTAGATTTTCCTAATTTCAAAGTAACTATTGTATAATCTGGATTTTTGAATATATTTGATTAGTGATTAATACAACTGCTTGCTAAGCATAGAGTTTTTTTTAAGTAAAGGGCTTAGGTCTAGTTTTCATAACACCCTCAGATCATCTTTCCCATTTGTACCCAAAAACTGCCAACAAAGTTTGGTCCATAAAATAAACTTATGGACAAAACTAGTAATTAATCGTGTCTTTATTCAGGCACTGAGATAAAGAACGTCAAAGAACTGGACTATCTGAAGACTCAAAGGGGCAAAGCAGCTTCTTTCTCCATAATTTATGTTAATACTAGGACTGTTAACATTTACCTTCATTACTTTATATATTCTTGAATTCACATTTAAGTGTGGGAATACATTTTTCAGAGGTGCCGTCTTTAACTCCAGATGGTTAAAGATGTACCTCACTGGGTATCTCACAGAGGTGAGAGATATCTCACAGGGGAATGTGAGATGTCTTTTATTTTTTATTGTTTCCATTTCAGGAGATTTCATTTCTTCCACAAAACTTCTGGGATCAACAAAC
The DNA here is from genome assembly GCA_013399115.1 of Anseranas semipalmata. NCBI lineage: Eukaryota > Metazoa > Chordata > Aves > Anseriformes > Anseranatidae > Anseranas > Anseranas semipalmata. Next base: position 41,840 of record VXAA01004138.1, on the reverse strand, counting down.
ACTTTACATTGTAGAAACAGGAGAAGTCTGGCTTACTTTCCATTGCAATTAAGGATTCTGCCTAACCACAGTGTAAAGAAACTTTATCCCTGTTCTATATCCATCATCTGACAGAAGAAAAGTCTTCCCGATATTACTAATTCACAAGTGACAGTACAGTTCAAATATCCTTCATAGATACTTTAAGGATAAAATGTGGAAGAGGTAAGTACATGTCAGAAAGGCAAACATGGAATTTCATTTGAATATATTCTGTATCTTCTCTAATACAACAATACCTAGAAAATATCTAAATATAGAAATGAAATTCTGGAAGCCCAGCATGGTGGAGGGTAATGCTGAAAACTAGACCATGACTATAAAGAGCAGTTAAGAAACAAATTGTATCAGTTGGCAAATATATAAAATTAAGGAATTGCTCTTTGTAGAGAAAAGAGACACACAAGGAATGATAATTAAGCATATGTATTTTTACTGAGCAAGGAAGGATGATTTCATTAAAAAGTTTTAAAGGTGAAAAATGTATATATGAAATGTATTTTTCTGCCTCAAAGGATTACAGGAGGGAATATTCCAGGTTACACGTCAAAATGAAACATTGTTCCCAGAAGTGAAAAAAAAATATATTACTAAACCTTAGTAAAGCTCATGTTAGTTCTTTGAAGGTTGTTAGCATTATTCCAATTTCTAATGTCATGGTGCTTATTAAATTTTGTTTATTGCAATTACTTGCCTTTAGACAGTCACAGTGAGAAGATTTTTGTATACTGTTCCATAGAGTATAGAGGACACTGCAACTATGGTACAGGTGGCACATCTAAGTGCTTCAGGATCGCAGGTCATGTGCCTCTCTTGGACATAAAGATATAAAGCCATTCCTCGATTTCGAAGAAATTATCCATAGTCCATTCGTTTAGACACTTTAACACTTCGAAAGGACAAAGAAAGGACTATGGCAAAGTAAGAGTTTATATACTTACTATAGAAGTGTATAAGAAGAAATGTTCAGGATGTTCCTCCTTTGGAAAAAATCCAAGTTAAGGAGATTTGCTGACCCAAACTCTCCCATTTTGTATAAACCTTCCATTACTGGAAACTATTTACCAGGTTATCCAACCATTCCGTCCCCCTGGGACTTTCACAAAGTTGGCCTAAATCTGTTCCTAACAATGAGAACAAAGCACATCTAGGGTTAAAAGGAAAGATTAAAAATCCTATTTTGTCTAAATAAGATTTTCCTTCCTTGATTGTTGCTTGTATTCTAAAATTTCACAGGCTACTAGAGAAAGAGATTTGTACAGTCCTGACAGATCAATGCAGACCTTAGCCCAAGATCCAGCCTGGTCTCAGACTCTTCCCTCTGCTTCATCCCTGCACAGCTGGAGCTAATACCAATTTGCCCAGAGAAGTCATGGAAGTGTCCAAGGCTGGGTTGGATGGGGCTTTGGGCCACCTGATGTAGTGGGATGTGTCCCTGCCCATGGCAGGGGGGTTGGAAGCAGATGGGCTTTAAGGTCCCTTCCAACCCAAACCATTCTATGATACTATGATTCTACAATGATGCATGTCCAAACAAGGCCGCAGATATGAGACAACAAAACAGTTTTCTGCCAGGTACGGTATCCCATGTAGGCATTCATGCTTTACCTTTCAGTCTGGTAGTAAGCAACATTCACACATGCAGAACAGTTTATTATGAGAGTATTTAAAACACTGCTTTAATCACAAAACATATCTAAATCCTGTCTTCTTAAAAGCTGGTGTCTCAGAGTTATTTTCCACTCTTGATTATGTATTCTGTGTAAGTAGCATATAAAGCTCTAAGCTCATCATTGTCAGTAAAAGTTTCATGCATGCAAACAAGGGCTGAACTTGCCTGTTATTTAAGAACAGAGCTCAAGTCTCTTTTTTTGGGATCCAAGCCCATGCTGCTCTTACATTTTCTGAAGGTTAAAACCAGTCTGTTCTTAAAAAAAAAGGTGACACACAAAATCAAATTCTGATTGCATTCTGGTCTCCAAATCAGCAATTTAATTTAGCTGTTTTTCATAACTGTCCTACTCATGCCACGATACACAGTAATGTCCTTGTATAATAAATAGCAGGTCATCTAAAAAGAAAAACACCAAAGTGAACAAGAAAATGACAAAAAAGATATATAAACCATTATGTCTATCCTGCTGCTACGACCCTCTGCCTTTCATTCAAGCTGAAACCCATCTGAGGTTCACATAGACCATTAAAACTTGAGATTTAGTCATAAGAAGATCATGATTAACAAAGAATGCAGGAAGAACAAATCCAGCTGTACTTGACCCTCTCCAGTAGGCTCATCTATTCCACCAGCAAACTTAGGGCAGCTATTCCTACAAGCTGTTTATGAATGTCTTCCATTTCCCATTTTGTCACTCGATATTCAGTGAAATTGGCATCAAAATCTTGAAAGCAATTTCCACTGCTCAAGAGAACTTGAACACTTGATCAAAACACAAGTACAAGAAACAGAGGTTCTGCATTTATCTACAAGCTTGTTATAAGCCAGATAACTCACATCTCCATGTCATACAGATCTGCCTTAGCTGTCTTCCCGTGGAGAATCTACAGGTAGCTATAGCATGTCCATGCTACAGTAAGATCTTAGTATCAAAATAGTCAAAGTATACCTAGTCCTTTACAGATAATGCTTTTCAAGGTCTTTACACACATAAAATGAAGTTTCAGAACAGGCATGTAGTGTAAGATAGTTTGAAGTGAAGATTTTGTGAAGATCTGAAAGCGGAGTATGTTCCTCGCCCCGGTGCCCATTAGCACCACAATATTAGAAGACAGAGAACGGACCAAAAGCAGAGGAAGCTAATTTGCAGCGTGGTCTCCTCCATCCTCATCCTTGAGGCCACATACAGATCCAAGTTAAGAATTATAACCCCCATTTTAAAGAATAAAAAGTGAAAAATATTAAGCACTCCACAAGTAAAGATAAAAGAAACTAGCCCCAGATTACCTGCTCAAAACCACACAGTGAGTCTGTGGTAGATGCAGAAAAAAGAACTGCAAATTTCTGACTCTTGAAGTGGCTCTAACACATATTTAATTTAGGATTGTTTTTTTCACTAGCACTTGGAAATTGGATCAGACTCTCTGAAGCTTCAAATCTGGAAAGACAGACATATTCTCTCTATTATTTCCAAATCCAATAACTAAGACCAGCTTTATAAAAAAAAAAAAAAAAAATCTTGAATTTCAGCTGTCTGTAAACAGTATTCCAGCAGCAGAGGTGAAAATACCCAAATGCATTATTCAGGAATATAATAAGAAAGGGTTGTTTAAATTTAAAGATCAAATTATGCTGCCTACATATGATGTAAAGAAAGCTATTTAGGAACATACAGCATGTGTCAAAATTGACATTTTCTAAACTACCTTCAAGAACAAAGATACCCTTGTGATACACAGTTTAAATTATAAATTGTATCCCAGATAAAGCAGTATTATTGTATTAATAAATATTTTACAATTTCCATGGCAGCTCTTGGCATCTTACTGCTGTCTCAAACTTGCAAGTACTTACATGTTGCAGCACTGCTGAAATAGCTTTCCAGCTAATATATTCACAGTGTAGGTGGCTGTAGGGTTTAAAAGAAAAAAGAAAAAGTCACCTACATCTTTTCAACATTAATTCATGACTAAGCTTTTGAGAACCTATTCTGTCATCAAGGTCAAAAGTAGATGTGTACAACTGAAAAAATGACTGAGAGCAAACTTCCCAGTGTAATATTAAGTACAGCAGGCATGTGAACAGCCAATAAAAGAACAGGATTTTTTAATATTATTGTTCTAAAACACCTTGTTATAACTGGGAGTCTGCTCTGCAGCTGTAGAAGCAGAGACATTGCTTGGTCCTGAATAGAGCTACTGACAGTTGCTTTACCAGGTTCTTTCTTACTGGCAAATAGGCCAGGAGTAAAAGTATGTTTGAGTTAAAATACTTGGTGAAGGAATTGAAAGAGGAAAAGATTTGGTTTTCTTTGCTGAGTGATAACTCAAGAAGGCTGACAAACCCTATATGATGTTTAAGCTCCTTCCTGGCTGCCATCAGATAAAACATAACTTGATAGGCAGCTTCCCACAGTGGCAGCTCATCTTCAGTTAAGGACAGTTAAGGACAAATTTAGGCACTTTTCTGAATGCAGACATACTTAAGTACATTTTTAAAAGTAGTACACACACTTAAGTGATTGACTAGATTGCGGCCTAAAGAAGGGAAGACTCCAAAAACCATAAATATCCAGTAAAAGGACCAAAATTGCAGTGAATCCATTCATCATAAAAGACCAATTACAAATTATGGTGCACTTCTTCCATACTATTCAGCACACAGCTGTCAGAAATGCTCATGCTATCTCGCTAACTTCAAGGGCACTGTATCATTGCACATGACAGCAGAAATTGCCCTGTGGGCAATTGCAAACAATTTCAGGCAGATACCTGCCCTGAACCCTGGTCTGCCCTCCGTCAGTGGGAAGTTTTCATACCCATATCTTGGGGCATGGAGATGATCTTTTTGTTCTGTCTTTGTTCAGCAACAAGCACAATGCTCTATCATTTGTGAATTCAGGGGGAACCAAGCGCTTCATTTCCCGAAAAATAAAATCAGAAATTGTCTCAGGAAATCTGAGACCATCCAGCTCTTAGATCAGCTTATTATCCCCTCATACAGGCAATATTAAAAACCTCCCATTCTAAATTCCAGCCTTCTTAAAATGATAGGTATTTTAAACCTGTTTGTGATATTTTGTGCAAAATCACGTTGTATAACATCGTGTTAGAAAGTTTCTTTACAGATGTTGATGGCTATTTTAATAAAGCATGTAATTTAATGAAACATTTACTCTCTTTCACGAAAGAGTAATTGAAATGTTAATTTAAATTGGATTGGACAGATCCAAAACCAGGCTAATTGAATGTAAACAAAAGACAATGAGGACTAGCAGTATGCCAAGTTGACATCTTTTGCAATAACAAGGGAATTGTGGTTATCATTTCTCTTCTTTAATATTTTCCTAAATGATCTGGAAGAGTGAGAAATAAACATATTAAGAAAGCTGGTGAATGCTTTTATATTGGGAGGCATCATTAACACCAGAAAGGCTGACAGAATAGAAAAATTGGCAGGAAAAAAAATAAAAAATAATAATAAAACAAAAAAGACCTTATTTGAACACATCTTAGCTAACAGAGAAATGAGAAACTGCGGATTAAATTATATGAAAAACAATTATCTGGCAGTGATGGCAACACAGAGAGAGCTGGAAAGACAAATTTGGGTATACATATATATAGAATAGCATGTCCACACAGGAACCACACTTCTGCTCTGCACAGGAATACCTGTTCTCCAAGAAACTGTCTGGAGTTAACATCCAGGAGCATCTGGAGGAAAGATAACCAAAGGAAAAATGACAGCACGTGGGCCAGCTGAAATGCTTGCATGCATAAAGATAATCATATGCTTAAGTGATGTCTTAAAAGGGGCCTCAAGGGCCAAAATATACTCATCCAGATTAAAAAGAGGTAAGAATTAGTTTGCACCAGCCTACATATAATTTTTCAAATCAGTCAACAGCTGAACCTCCCATAGTCCTTTATTCCAGTGCAAGGTGTGTACTATTATAAAATACTACAAAAATAGACTGAAGTTACTATTAAAAATACATGATCTGGATCTCTGAAAGGAAAACGAGTGATTCAGCATGGTGTCCTGAACCGCAGTAATACTGGATAAAGAGAAAAAAAAAAAATGAGAAGAGATTAATGGGCTGAACACCTATAAAATCTGCATGAAAGTCTTCTCAAGGAATACTGAAAGCTTAAAGGAGGATTAAAGAGGCACTAGAAAATGGATGGTCCTTTTGATCAGAGTTGGGCTAGCTTATATAATAGATCTGCCTTCCATCTATAAATTATGACTTCATATTAAATAATTTGAAATAGGAAATGCAAACATCTTCCCCTATTTTTCTGAATGTAACTGGCATCTTAACAAACAAATGTAACTGCATATTTTAAAGAGCATTATATATCACTCTCCCCTCTAACTGCAGTTTTCAGCAAAAGCATCATTTTATCCTCCTCATTTTTGAAGCTGACATGTTATTAACATCATACATTATGTCAAAGACAATTGGAGAAAATAGAATGGATAAAACAGAAATAGAAAGTGTCCAAAAATGAAAAAGTAAAACAATAACATACTCTGAAACATTCATCAAAGTATATTAGCAATAAATTTTAATCAAGAGTAAGTCATTTCCCATTGAGAGAAAACAGAGGTGCTATGCTATTTGCACTTACTGACATAATATAACCAGAGTTACAGAAAAAAATTGGTTATCAACAGTTGAACTTAGAACTAAAATCAGTAGAAAGAAGCAGGATAAAATCTAAATTGGGAAAATCTATGCAGAAGAGTGCTGAAGAGTGTGCAAGACCAAGAAGCAAGTTGTTAAAAGAAGGCATAGCTGCAAAAGATGTCATAAAAGCCTGAAATGAAAGTTTGTCCCCATCGAGTCAGTGGAATTTTTTCCATCAGCTTAAGGCACATGGTCTGCCCCGAGCCACTTGTAAGTGGCCAGGCATTCTGCTGCGTGTGCAGTACATACCTGATTTGCCTTTGTGAGGCTTACTGCAAATGTGCACATTTGTGCAAATGTGTGTGAAGTGGAATGTCCTAAGACATATAACCCCACCAGCAATAACCTTCTTACTTTGGGTACAAACTGTCTAAATTAGTCCATAGCTTAAAGACCAGTCCCAAAAGAAGAGACAGCTACACAGAGAATCCTGTGGTGCCATGACTATAGGATCTTTCGTATACAGACTCCCCAGCTGAAAGCCTCCACAGATTTCTACTAGCTCAGGATCTGTTTCCTTAAATCGTACTTTATTATTCCAGTGATACAGAAGAACTATTTGAATAATGTTCAAAATGCAATTAATAATGTTCTCTCTTGGCCTTGGGGAGAGAATTCCATTTGCAGCTTATCAATCAAGAGCCAGATCTCCTGCTCACACAGCACACCCTTAGATAGTGATGTGTCTAACAATTAATAATCTCAACATGAAGAAATTACCAGTGATACTAGTATTAAACTCACCTGCAGACTAGGGTTACAAAAATAATCCTACAACCTGCAAAATGCTGTTGGAGTATAATAGCAGTTTGCATGTTAGATTACCACCATTTAGACTCAGGCAGAAGACATGGTACACACTAGCACAGCAAACCATAGGGTGTTCTTCTCTTTACCACCTAAAGACATAAAGCTAAGATTTTAGGAATGATGATTGAACCGAATAGATATTACCATTACAGTGTCCATGATCTCAGCAGAAATAAATAATTTCTCACAAATCAGTTTTCTGTTATTTGAGGAACTGAAGCATTTAATGTTAAAATTGGCCAAGTTTTGACTCCTACAGCATGACTTTGAGAGTCAAAGTTATTTCAAGACATGAGATTTAGACCAAGGAGAAATGCTTATTATCTTTCAAGATACCATTCCTATAAAATGCTACGCAGTCTGTCAATAAAGCACGTTCTGCCATAATCTAACTTTATGTCTAGATACAGAGATGATTCTGAACCATAACTATACAGTCAATCCAAATATCATGTAACATCAAATATTCACATTTTTAATTCCATTCTCCTTTTGAAGGATATGTTTCTAATATTTACACAAAAATAATAATTCACATGTATGAATATCACATTTTTTTTTAATATTAAACATTCACAAGTACAAAACAATTTATATAGTCTAGTACCTTAGCATCATTTAGCAATTTTGCACTGTAATCTGCCCTCTAATTAATAATGCTTTACCAATTAAAAGAAAGGAACTGTCTGTTTTGGATCACGTTAGAGTTTCAACATCAAAACCAAGAAATCCAAGGGAGAGCAGCACATTTTTCTTATGCTGAAAAAGTTAGATCATCCTTTTCTTTGTCACACTTCATCAAATATTCTTTGCATTCTTCCCTCTATCTATTCAACCATACCGTTATGATCTTTAATTAATGAAAGAAGTTAAAAGAAAAGTTAATAATACCATTCTAAAGCTATTAATTAAAAGCAGAAGTATCCCTCCTTGGGTTGAATGGCTCACTATATTTCTAAAGGCAAATAATGATACTGAGATCCGAAGTAATCCATCCTCAATGACTACCATTCCTTGTCATTTGATTGCCTCGATACAGCAGATAAATTCAAATGGCCTCCGTCCAATTTGAGGCATATGAGTGTGAAGAGCACAGTAATAATAAAACCAATTGACTTAAACTGGCTTTGCTTGGGGAAGTGAGTAGAAGTGATATCCCTTCTTTTGCTGCTAATAAAGGCAAGTAGATTACATCTTTGCACCAAGGTCTGTAATTACAAAAGAATTAAAAATAATCTACAGATACGTAGAAACAGAGCTTAATATCAGCACTAGGCATATAAATACCAAATATATGTGCTATAAACTGATCAGCCATAGGCTTCCCTGAAAGGCAATTTAATTCACTGGGAATACACTCAGTGGTACAAAGGAGCCTTCAAACATCTTTACCATCACGTTCATTAAATAACTTCATTCTAAACAAGCTGGCACAATTTGCTCTTTCACTGAAAAATACATCTGAAAAATATCAATGAAATGAATGTAACCAAAACTAAGGACGAACAGCAGAGGCAAGACAATATAGACATTTTCCAGCAAACAAAATAAAAAGAACAGAGTGCAGAATAATGCAAAGCAAAAGCAAGCAAAATAGCTTATTAACAGAATTGCCCCAAAACAAAGGCTGATGAACAGTGAAAAGCTTTTATCTTTACCCTACATTGAAATCAACTTTAAAACACCTCTTGCAGAAGAAAGGACTGCAGCTGTGGCAATCCTGATCCACATTAAACTGTCTCTTTCAAAAATTCTCTGCTCCCCAAGGCAACTCATCCCTGCAGAAGCAATCTCAAATTATGGCTAACGTAAAAGTCAATGGATTTGAAAGGGACATTCTCTTTTCATCAGGATAAGTCAAAGACATAGTCTCAAGGGAAAAAAAATATTCTGACCCATTGCATATAAAAAGGCCTCATGCATATTCAAGCATATGCTGCACCACAGTTTACACCTTCAGGAGGTGCATTTGGAGCAGCCACCATTCCTGCTACATTTCAGTCTTTCCATGGACCCATGACTCAAAGTTAAGCAAAGAATCATCAGAAATTATCCTTATATCTTCTCAGCTGAAGATGCTTTAACTTCAGTTAATGCTTCTGGCATCAAAATAAGAGTTGTTTTGTTTTCAAAGGCATTAACACATCCTGTGGTTCCATAGGACTTCATGGAGATACAGGTTCAGAGCACTCTGGAGATACCAACTATTCCAGTCTCAAACCTGTAAGTAAAAATGAGAAAATACTTTCTTCTAGATCAATAGGAGGGAAACTGTATGGAAACCTTGGGGCACACAAAGTCAGTATTACCCCTCTTTAAAACTTGAATACTTTTAAAGGCTGTAATGTTGGGATATTAGCTCAGTCTCCAGAATGCAATTTAGATTTCAAAACCCTTATGAGGTTTCATGGTATTAGATTCAGTACCCTAGTGTAAATATTAGCTCAGATATGCCTATTCACCCTCGCCACATCCCTGAAGTTGTAGCTGAACACAGGATTTCCATTCACTCTTGGTCATAATCTACTGTGAATAGCTCTTTCCTGTCACAGTCCCTCTGCCACATTCCACTTTCAGAAGGCTGCAAATTGAGTTGGAGCTAAAGCTCTTATAAAATATAGTATTGCTGCATAAACCCACAACCTACTGAATAGAGAGCAGGTTTAAAAATTATGAATCATCATTTTCAGAGTCTTCTGGGAGCAGGAAACGAGTTCATTTTATGGGTGGAAGTTCAGGGTTTGTATTTATTGTCCTTTAATTTTTCCTCCCACTAGCTGAGCTTCCCTGAGTCTAAAACAAAGTTTTCACCCTTTCTGATGCTCCAATATATCACCATCTGGGGGTGAAAACTTCTACCAAGCCTGATAAATGATTTTATTCTGTGCTGTTGTCTTTTTCCTACATGGGCTGAGTGCTGAAGGGAGTTTGGACAGCACATCCAATTATGGCAACGCAGCATGTCACTCTTTACCACGAGGAGATGAGAGAAGTCAAATGTCACAATAAAACTCAGCAGACCTCTCCATATGGTCAGCTTGAGCTGCCGTCCTCCTCTCCACAAACCTCTTAAAATCTCTTCTTGCTGCTTTCATCAGCTGAAATGGGCAGAGAGCAAAGGCCTCCCTGGGCACCACAGGCTGTGAGGCCTGCCTTGGTCACCAGGCCTGGAAATGTCAGGTCTTCTCGCTCCGGCAGGGAGGCATCAGGTGCCCAGCTGAGTTAGCCCAAGCACACAGGATCTTTCATTATCAAGTTAATTTTTCCATTTGTTAGCCTGTTAGTTTGTTAGTTTGAATACTCCCACTCTTTGCATGTAAGTTTATACGCTTCACGGGAATTTAATGCGCTGAATTTCCTTAACTTTCATGCTGGAACGTATCTGTTGTTCCTTGACTTGTGTCTGTTTTCACTGAAATCAATAAAAACCTGCCCAACTATTCCAGTGAAACTGCAGGGGAATTAAACCAGGAGTTTGGTTTCTTGTTAAACTTGATCTCAGTCACCTATTAGTCCATGTGCATTTTTCTTTCAAAAACAGATAAAAATAATAGATGTACAGAGATAAGGAAGAAATCCCATCAAACAAGAAAAAGAAAAAGAAAAAGAAAAAGAAAAAGAAAAAGAAAAAGAAAAAGAAAAAGAAAAAGAAAAAGAAAAAGAAAA
>VXAA01004138.1:14322-27194 GCA_013399115.1 Anseranas semipalmata | reverse complement strand
TTGTTTGTTGCTTTTCCCCCCCTTTTTTTTTTTTTTTGTAAAGTGCCGGTACAGGATGATTCAAACACCAGGGGCTACTTCCCACTTTATTTGATTTAGCTGTTGCTCTATCATTGCACATTCCAGTTTTCACTTTAAACCTGCCTCACTGTGTTTCTCTCAAGCCACCTACTGCATACCCCTTTGCTTCTCAAGTCCTTTTCTGGAACCCACGATACTCTTCTCATTCCAACCCTTGCATTGCAGAACTACATTAAGAAAGCTTTCTTATTCAGGAAGGCACTGGAGCATGTTTGATTTTACCACCTTTTTTTTTTTTTTTCTGAACAGAGCCTCTATTTAATCCACTTAGTTTTGTTATTGATGAGCTCCACTGCCCACAGGCTCAAGTCAGCAAACCACTTATGCATATTTAACTTCTATTGACTACAGTGGATTGCTTAGAGTTAAGCACACGCTTAGATGTTTCTCTAAATTGGAGTCAAGGCTTTTTTCTTCCATGGGGACACAGCAGTAGGACTATGATCCTAATTCCATAGGGTCTAAAGAGAAACTGGCTGTTTTGCAATTAAGCCACTTTATCAGGCACATCAAGTCTTAAAAGATTCAGTGACACCACTAACCATTTTCACAAATACAGAACCAATATCACTGCTTTTCTCTACATTCCCCAGATAATAACAAGACATAATACTAAAAAAGAGGCTATTTGAACAGGACACAAAGCACAAATGTGCCACCATAGTCTGAATAAGACTTGTTCATTACTTTTTCCCTTTGACTTCATATTTCTGTACTTTGTTAGAGGCATTTATGTTAAATGTCTTTCTGAGATGGTATTATTAAACTTCATATAATTAATAAGAAATGAGAATCCTAATTGTTTTTGAAGCAAAACATGAACTTTTACATTGATTTGCCTTTGGTACTACTCCAAAGTTAAATCCCAAGAATGAGAGAGACAAGCATTACTATCAGTGTTCTCGCCCTGAATAATAAGCTGATACCAATAACCAGCTTCCTTGCGAAGTGGAAAAATTTATTTAATGTATGAATTTCACCTTTACATACAACTACTTTGAATTAAATATTGATCACTTTACCAACGCGTGCAAAGCCTGCACACTGTGATTGCAGAAAACAAGGCTCTTCAGGGAAACTCTTGAGCAAAGCACATCTTAAAAGCACCTATGGCACTGTCATAGGCATTCCCAGTTAAGTGAAAAATCGCCCAGCCCACATTGCACAGTCTGGAAAAATACACCTAGGCACTTTGTCAGTGCTAAGCATCTCAGCAGCCTCAGTAAAACCTCAGAGGAATTCTTATATTCTTCAAGATTTTTGCATGACGAATTCCATGTCTAAAATGGATTACATTCAGTAAGAGGATCACATCTGAACTGGTGTCTTACAAATTAGAAAGTTTACCGTGCTTTATGAACTAGTTTCCTCACTCCACAATCATTCTTCATTATCAGTCAATTCCTGCTGTATTGACTAACAGCCCTGCTTCCTGTAAAAACTGACTGCATTTCCACACTATTAAAAGAACTTTGGAAATAGCACTTTAGACTTTCTAAAATGTCTCCCATAAATGATCTGCAAAGTCATTGCGCAGACTTCTTGAGAAGGTTGTTCTATCATCAGCACCTAACATAACCACCTTAATAGGAAAGGCAATAAAAGAAATAAGTAATGAGAGTTTTTACTCAAAGCATTTACGCCTGAAGTAGGCAAACTGGCTTGGAATGCAGTGCTACACAGCACTCAGCATTTCCAACACCCAGCTATAAATGACATGTCAGATTTTAATGGGACAGTAGTGATAGGTCTGCAGTAGGGATTATTTACTTGTCCCTCACCCACGATGAAAACATCAGGAGCTGCCCTTTATTGCGGTTCATATTTCATCCTCTGCTCTCTCTCAGCTTGCGTGAAGAAGACAAGTGAGAACAGGAGCTGGCGTGTGGAGGGGCCACGGGAATGGTTCAGCTTCAGAGGGCAGCTGATAACGACACGGTTTGTCACCTTTGTGTCGTACGGGTCCAAGGCTGCCCCAAGGACTGACCCGGCAGCATAAAGGAGGGAACGGCTTTTGCTGGTGCTGTGAACTGTGGTCCCTGATGTGCTGGGTTTGCCCTTAGTCCCCATATATGATTTAACGAAGGGACTACATACGGACAATTTGACTTACCAATTACTTTGATCCTTTATCTGGATACCTTCATTTAGATGTATGAAGCCTCCCCGTTGTTCAAACTGCTTTCTCCTTTCTGCCTCTGCCATTTATAGTTTTTCTTTTCCAACCTCATGAGCTGAAAGAATATCGTCATTGAAATATTTTTTCATTAATATCACCTTCCCACCACACATAATATCACCTTCCCACTATACATAACTCATGCAAGCGTGGTTGGGAAACCTCAGTCATAGTTATGTCAGTAAGCATCCACTGAGGTGAACAGCACTTGTAGTTTTAATTCTACTTCTCTAGATTGGATATAAAATCCAACTCTGAAGAAGGACAGTGTAATAAAGAGCAGTTAAGAAATGGGAATGTAACATGCATAGGAAAATAATGTTGGTGCTAAAGAGAATGTGCAAAAATAATTTCTATGATTCTTTCCTATTCTAAAGAAAACGATATACCACATTTACTTGAAACAATAAAATACAAGAAGAACATGGCCAAACACAACCGAGCATTACCATTTATGGGGCCTCAGTTCATCACTACTGCTTGATCCGTGACCATGATATGCCAGTTCTTCCTCACTGGAAAACTTCACTCAGCAGGACATCTGTTGTGCATGAAAGTCACATTAATGCTGCATGGAGGAGACGTGTATTTCAGCTTCCCAAAGCTAAGGCATTTCTGTCTCTGTAAATAATTTACTGACATTGTTGGGATATTTCATGCATTTATTGATGGCATTATGCCAGAATTACACTGATGTAACTCTTTATACACTGGCCCTTTTGATACAGACAGATTCTCTGCAGAAAAAGTGGTGTGTTGTAAAATGAATTTATGGCATAGTGAGAACTCTTCATTTAGATCACGTATGGACATCCTCTCTGGGCATGAGGTCCCAGATTCATACAAGCTATTGATCATTTAGCGGTCCACATAATTTATTCCACTTTTAAAGAGAGACAACATGGGTGGAATGGGATAGATTCCCGTACTAACTTAATACATATTTCCTCATGTAGACAAGCCTTCAGGCAGGCAGAGCAGATTTTAAAGTCAATGAAACAACGGGCGAGAAACCCTGCAGGTGGATTTCATCCAGAGTAAAAAGCTACCGGGTGTTCCTCCATAGGAAAACAAACAAAACAAACAAACAAAATTATCTTAGTAACAATTATTTATTTCTCATTCTAACGTTTCATAGAAACCTATGCCAAGGCCAGCTAGACTTGTTACAAAACCTGTAATTGGCTCGAGACTGGAGAATTTGACACTCAATTCAGGTTTACTAGGGAGTTAATAGTGCATCTATGAAAAGCTGAACTAAGCTATTAAAATTTCCTGGTCAAGTCCCCCAGTAACTATTCTATATTCTTTACCAAACGCACGATAAAAAATACTAGAAAGTAGATAGTTATTTGGATGTTCACCAGACATCTAATCTGACCCCATGCCAAAGTAGAATGAGTTCAGTTCAAATGTTGAGGTTGTATTAGAAAGCAGAGCAAGCTATAGGAAGTGGAAATCCCATGCAGGTTACCCCCTTCCAGTGTCTTTCTGCACTGGGTATCTCCACACCTACAGAACACAAAAACTGCTGTTTTAATAGCTGTGCTATTAAGAACTGCAAGAAGCTGGCTGTTTTGATTATTCTCTTGTTAAACACACATGAAAAGAAATCCAATCCAGAAAGCAGTACTGCACAAAGGTCAAACTGTCTTTCTTCCACAAGAATTTGCACGGAATATTAAACAACAGAAAATTTTGATAATTTATGCTTGAGACAAAGGTTGTAACAAGAACAAGAAATGGAAGCAACTAATTCTTCATATGGGTAACAGTAAAATTATAATTCATTGTGATCGCTGCCTTTAGATCATAATTTTCTGGTTCCCTTGGGCTCCACAATAGGAGAAACTGAAGGACCTTGCAGAAGGATTTTAAAAAAATTTATATCAGTGGAAGAAATTAACTCATAAATAGTTACAGAATACATCCTAAGTTCTTCAGTAGACCTGTTAAAATCAAAGCAGAAAGTCTTAACTAGGTTGTCATAATTTTTTAATAATGGTCCTTTCAATTAAAAAATCAGTAAATATATAATTGAAAATGTTGTTTTCAGGAAACAAATTTGTTAAAAGTGCTGATGGAAAAAAACACGCCAACCAAAACTCTTCTTCCCTCCTGTCAGTTTTACTCTCCAATTTTACATAGTTTTGATCTGGTCTTTTGCTAAAACAAGGAAACAGAAAGCTTCACCAGCTCACCATTAGCCTAGAAAGCACAGCATGTCATGTGAAGCCTGGCTCCCCGTCTGCATATAACAGGAACATTGCCCTGTCAATGCCCAGCAGTGACAGCACAGAAAGCTTATACATTCTGCCTTTTCTTTCCAAAAATGTAGTTTATAATGATGACAACAGAGACTAGAGAGCTGGAAAGATTTTCGAATCAGACGCTTGCTATTAGGGCAGAATTTTTGTGCTCACGCTTACACTTGGTCTGCGATCAATGGATGTGGATGAAGGGAAGGGGGGTGAAAAGGAGTCAGTGAGACAACAGCTTTAAATTCCAAAGAGTCTAAAGAAACACCGTGTTTCAGCTTCAGCTTTTTTATCCTCTTCCCCACACCAAAGAAAAAAAAAAAAAAATCAACACTATTTGGCAAAAGCTGCTATGGTTGTTGAAGTCCATTTCCCAAACATAGACTGCAATTTCCAAGCCAAATGAAGCATCATTCACCTCAAGGAGCACTCTTTTCACTCGCAGGCAAGAGGGCTGTCTTTCAAAGCATCTTGGCAGTATCCCAAGGATATTCAAAGCAGGCATGTCTCACTATGGGGCACATCTCACGGGTGCTCTGCCATGAAATGCTGCTTTGCCCAGTTCCTGGGGGGTCTGGTTTCATCAGAAAGCAGTGGAAAAAACAGTTTTGTTTTATTCTTATAAGGGACATGATTCACCAGCATTTTTAGAAAAAAAAAAATCATTTGATTTTAGTGAAAATTCATTCAATATCATTATTCATTAACAAAATAAATTAATTAGATACGTTTTGACCCCTGGAGAAAAACACGGAAGCTGTTTGACCTGAAAGGTCTGGCATCTCTAAGTAACGCCATGCAAAGTCATAAAGAAGAGGAGATGAGCATGTTCAAAAGTCTCCCAAAAGTCTCCTAACCCTAACCTGCCTTGGACATTTCTCTCTCCTCCTCCATTACCAAGAAAGGTGCATGAAATGAAAGGAGAGCAGCCTTTGTTGTGGGTACTATCAGCCTCGGAGCAGAGATGACTGCCCTTGGGAAAGAATGGGGTCTCTTATATGGAGCATTAAATATGTCAAGATGAGAGAGAGCAGCGCCCAGGTACTTCTCATTCTAATAAAGCTAAATCTTCAGTTAAGAGTCATATTTTGACATATACATATTTCCACCGTGCAACCCAAAATCTCACTAAAGACAACACAACTCTTTACTTCCATACTGTTCTGAACACCCATGGGAAAAAAAAATATATATATATATATATTTGGGGATAGTAAGTTCTTTTTTTACAGCATGTTATAGTACAGGTTTAAGAGCACCTCTGCCGTTTCGGAGCTGCACGTCTCAGATCCCATCATGACCAGTGGGAGCTATCAGACTCTCAGTGGGATCAGCAGAATGGAAAAATGCTTCCTTAAATGCTAGGAGGTATGAAGCCCTCTTGTTCTACCTGTCCTTTTCGTTACAGTCCACCCAAGTTTGTCTCTGACGGCGAGAGAGACACCTATTGCACCCATGGTACCGTCTGACGAAAACAAAACCATTTAGAAGCACTGGAGCGCCTGAGAAAATACATAAAAGCGTTTTATTTGCCAAGCAAAGAGAATGATGAATTTTGGTGGGAGGGCAGATTTCTGGATTAAAAATGTGTTTTTCTCTCTCATGCTTCAGCTAGCGAGGAAAATGGAAAAAGAGAATCATTTAGCTCTATCTTTACTGATTTTTTTTGCTTTCGCCTCAGGTTCTTGATCGTGCCTTGCTGAAACTCTGTTTCTTTGCATGTCTAATAAACCTGCACAGTTTACATCATCTGTATTTTTTATGTGCGTTTGATAAACTCACACTTTGAGATTTCATAGTACCCCACACAACTGAACCCATCTTTCTGTACTTTTCCTTTATTTTGTAACACCTCAGTGAGGTACATAGCTAACAGCCTCGGTGACCTAAAATCAGGTTATTTTCCAATGCCTGCGTCCTGTCTCCTCCATGGCACAGCTGGGCTGAGCAGACCAAATCTAGTTTGCCCACCATAGTTCTCTACAGTTTTCTTTGTCTCTCCAAGAAGCTCCTGAGCTTGGTTCCCTCCCCATACCAACAATTGCAGCAAACCAGAATTTGCAAACAGTTTAACTGGAAAAAAAAAAAAAAAAAGTATGTTCTGCAATACTGTTTCACTTTAAAGATACAAAGATTTAATGGTGAATATAATAGAATAAAAAAGGCTGTGAAAGTAAATACACGCTCTTTTCCAAAATATTGTGGCATGTTTATCTCAGTCAAAAGACTGTACCATTATGGTCGGTTCTTAACCTGCAAAGTTGTCTCTTCCCCAGCATGAGTGTTACCTGATAAGCCGTAGGCAAAAAAGGCAAAAACTCTTTTTTTTTTTTTTTAAACGCAGAGAAGATGCTTTGTATTCAGCTATAGACTTCTAGATACTTCATCCCCCAGGCTAAATATTAGCACCGAGAAAAAAGAATGGAACCAATGCACAAGACTATACACCTTCTTGAAGAATCAACCTGATTAGGTTATTATTTACTACTACATGTAGACAGATTGGAGTTATTTTCTGTAATACATTACACTAGAAAAAAAGTTCTTTTTCATGTTTCAATTTGCACTGATATAAGGATGCATCTTTGTTAAAAAAACTTTAAAGTATTTTCCTACTTCAAACAAATCCTTTTATCTAAGGGTGAGCCCAGGTTGTTACTTGAGATTGTTTGCATAAAATCTCATTAGCCTATTGATTCTACTTCTAACACCTAAGGTAGTACTTCATTACCATGCAAATAAAGACAGACTTTTCACTTGTAGCTTAATACAGGACTGATTATTCTCTTTTACATAGCATGACAACAAAGCACTATTAATGAAAGTCATCAATAATTGTTCAACAGGTGAAAAAGATTAGAATCAAACAGAGCCTTTCTTACCAGCAGGAACCTCCATTCCCCTCTAAAATACAAATTTTCTTGATTACCACCCTTCAGAAACTGCATGACACCATGTTTCATCTTTTTTCTCCCCCAGATGGACACACTGCCCTAGCAGAGTAAAATATTCCAAAATTCATGACCCAGTGAAAGCGGGGAGGCTCTCAGCTCCAGCTTGTTCCCCAAAATCCCAACTCTGTGCCTTTCAGCTCAGTCTGGTTATGGCTCTGTAGTATGCAGCACCTTCGCTTTTAATTTAAACACTTCTGATGTGGAAGGTTGCTACTTTAATGTGGCACACAATCTGCAAAAAAGAATAACATCTCCTGTTAACTTGCACTGTCTTCATGATTAAGGCTATAATAATAATAGCCAAATAGTCTGTTGTTACACAGATTTTAAGTCCTTACAAATAAAAGTATCATGCAGTTCAGAGTGGACAGTATATCTAGAGAAATGAGAAAAGGCTGAGATTTCAGATAGCCTGCTGGAAATCTTATTTTATATAGGAATTGTTCAGATACCCTAGAGGTAGTGCCTTTAACAATGTTATCTACTTACTCCTTTTATGTATTTACTCGTTTTACACCATGTGGTAAATGCTAAGGAGAAAGCAAAGCTTGTAACAGATCATTGCTTCTCTTCTGAGAGGAGATGAGTAGGGAGGCAGATGCAAAATATGGAAATTTTAGAAGTTTTAACAACCTAAAATTACATGCATGCGAACCTCAACTGTTAAATTGTAACTGGTTTAAATAGCATAGACCTTGACAGAGATCTTCCACTGCCCTCGTCCTATAAAATGGTATTTGCCATACAGTAGGCTCCAAAGCTACATTAAATTTAACCGTAACTACCCTCCAGGAGATAATCAAAATGTCACCATGACACCCTTTGGGACACAGATTGGAAGTGCAGAAGCTCAAAAAGAGAACATTTAATGGCAAAAATCTCCATTCAGATAACACTAGCAAAGGTGTTCCTGCAAGCAGGCTTGCCCAAATTAACCATCTTTTCTTCAGAAAGCCCTCAACACAGATCCTGTACATAGCAGGAAAGAAACCAGACAAGGGGGAAAAAAAATCCCCAAAGCAGACTCGAATGGCAGTAAAATGCAACTGAGTTCACTGGAGCACAAATGTCTGGACAGAAAACCCAGCATGAAGTATGTAAATGGCTAGGTCTGATCAAGCTGTGATTTTATGGCTTTTCTTTTGGTGCGATCACACACATAAGAAACTTACTGCCATTTCAGATGCCACAAACAGGATCAATAGAGATGGTCACTACTAGTGGGATTAAATTTGAGTAAAGCCTTGCCGAAACAAAAACCTCTATTTCAGTTCAGCACCTGCATAAGGAATCAGAGGTAGTTGGCTACAAAAAAAAAATGTTGGACCTGCAACACAAAACCTACATGTGAACAAGGTCAACGAGAAGCAGAGGTGTGCAGACAAGAAAAGAAAGGGTGCAAAAAAATGCTAGAAGTAGCTTCCAGCAATTTTTCAGTAATTTATACAAATGCACGAACAAAGCAGCAGACTGCAGCAGTATCAGCACTGGAAATGTGGCCACGAGAGATAGTAGAAGAGACACCTTTTTGAGCAGAGTGCTAGCAGGAAAATAAATAAATAAATAAAGACCTAGGATTGTAAGTGAAGAAAACACTTCCTATCTGTTTTCTGTGAAGTTCAGGGCAATGGGGTTTCCTGTGTAAGCAGACAGGACTTAGCTATTAATTTCGCCTGCAAAAGAGAACCTTCAAGAAAGAAAACATCAAGCAACTGGTCAAATCAAAAAGAAAAAAACCATGGCCTCATAGTTAAAAGTATATCCACTGTATTTTTGGATTTTATTTTTCTAATTGTCCTAAACAAGTCCAATATATCGTTCATTATATCCGCTTCTAGTTAGTACCAAAAATATAATCTAACGAAGAACAGCAAGACGCACACACCTATTGTATTTGTTAGTGTCCTCTCTATCCCATCCAGTTGTTCTGCAATCTACTGCAGCCCAGCAGAAATTCTGATAAACACCTGATTTTCAAGTTGAGCTTTTCCCTTAATTAAGGATAAGAGACACACAGTATTTCGGGAACAGGTTTATGAAAAAAAGGAAGGAAATTTCAATTACATGTGCATACACTATATAATGAGTTGAGCCCAATTTCTGTAGCAATTGCTAGCTGAAAGCCAAGGCTTTACTATAATTCAGTTTGATTATTGTTGTTGATTTCTTTTTCATTACTTTTTTCAAAAGAGACAGCTTCTATTTAGAAGCAGTAGCAAAAGCTAAGAACCGATTATCCAAAAGTACAGCAGAGGAGGAGGAAGGACTGAATAAATGAAATAAGAAAAAAGCTAGGTGTTTTGAGCAGAATCTCCCCCTTAAAAGAAAAGGATTTTGCTGCACAGGCAAATGGTGCTTAATTGCCAAGAAATAACAAGCAAAAGGGTAAAAAAGAAATATGTAAGAAATTCTGTTCTGTGTAGTTAAAAGCAAACCCAATCAATTGTGTAAGTAGATATAAAATACTGATAATATTATAGAACTCAAGCAAAAACAGCTAATGAATCCCACTGACTACAAATGCCTAGTTCAGCTATTAGCATTCCAGTCACAACTGCCACAGTTTCCACTTACACAGTCAGAAGACAGGGAAGGCATTAAAAAAAAGCAAAACCTTACTAATGCGTACATAATACTTCCTAATCACCAAAATTCAGAAAGATTTAAGAATTCATATGCCTTGTACTGCCAAATATCATCTGCAATGTATTAATATGCTTTAAGACCCTTACTGTCCTTTGACTTGCAAATTTTATAGACAGGATTACGTTTTCTTGTTAGTTTTTTTTTTTTCCACAAAAACTGTACTCTCTGCAAGCAAACAACATTATATGATTAACACAGATAAGAGATGAACAGTAATGTTAGTGCTGCAAAAGCAGCAAGCAAGTCCTACATAAGATAGGAAATAAATGCTATATTCCTGGTATTATGAAGTGAGTGGCTCCAATTCATAAATTCACGTGACACGATTGACAGATGTCATAGAAAACATCAATCAGAAAACTTGATGTCTTTAATAGAAGAGATACCAATGCTTTTATCATGAACAGGTCGTGGCCCAAGATCATCCAAATATAAATTTGTTCTGCTACTGATTCAAACAGGTGCTGCTATTGATCTCAACCAACCTTCCCCATGCTCACTTCTTTGATGCACTTTAGCGAACAAGAAAAAGTAAGCAACCGGATGAAAAACGCAGTCCCAGAGGTTACCACAAAAGGTGTGGAGGCTTTTGTAGTTTTTGTTTGTTTTCTGGTTTTTAAGAGCTATAACCCACATATCAACATTTTTATTTGATTAGCCAAACCCAAACCGATATTTTGTGAGTACAGTTATCAAAGGACCTTTCTGATGGGAAGAAAGAAAAAAGAAGCCTACAGATTCTGATAGCTGAAGGTAATTATTTGACCGTGTAAGTGTTACAGTTGCCACTTGATGCTGAGGCAATATATGTTAATATGCAACTAGGTATATGGCAAGCTTAGTTGTTTCTCTTACAATTCATTTCAGAAGCTATTAGGCTAAATTGGACCACTACAAATTGTGAGACAATTTGCATTCCTGTTTAAAAAAATCTATAGTCTGAGCAAATCACCCTCAAAGCTTTATCTCAGTTAAACTAAAATATAAGACAATATTAAAGAGGAAAACTTATCTGTTGACAGTAGTGATGGACTATCTTTGCTTAAAACACATTGTTTAATTAAAAACAAATGGAGTTAACATGAATTAAAGCTACTAGTGTAAGTGCAATCAACAGTCAAGTCAATCTAAGAACGGTCTGACCTTTACAGGAGAATGTTTTCACTCGTTAAACACATTGCTGACTTTTTGGAGAGAAACATAACGTCGAAAGAAAAAAGAGAGAAGAGAATGTTAACAGGCTGAGAGAAAAGAATCTAAAGAAAGGCAATCTTACATTTTGTGTTTCACTGGTAGGGCAAAGACCTATATTTTTAATGAATATTTTGTGTATACTTTCACTTGCCTCCTATTTATTGTTCTCCCTGACTGCCTACAGGTAAATCAAAAGAGATACTCACTACGGGAAGAAAAACAAAACAAAACAAAACAATACAAAATCAAACAAACAAAACAAACAAAAAAAAAGAGCCTAACAACAACCCCAATAAAGTACTATTATCCACAAGAACAGCACAACTAAAAAAAAAAAAAAAAAAAAGAAAGAAAATTCAGGAGCTCTAATCAGAAAATTAGTTCCAACCAAGCTAGCAAGCTTTATTTTTTTGTGTGTAAAATGGGAATGTTGCCACCCAGATCTCCCAGAGGCCATGCTACAAGGCTCCATGGCAGAAAAATCAGCAAATGCCCTCCAGTCATCTGCAACCCCACCTGAACAACACCACGGAGCTGAGCTGCAGCATTGGGAATACGACAGGACGGTTCCTGGAACAGGTGATCTCCTTGAAAAGTGTCGTCCCTGTCTTCATCTCACCCTTTGAGCTTTGTTTTGTCATCTGATTTTCTCCCCACATCCTGCTGAGGAGTGGGGAGCGAGGAGGCAGCTGTGTGGGCACCTGCAGCCAGCCAAGGTTACCACACCGCACACTGCTTGCCCGCAGAGCTCCCTAAATGCCTTGGGGAAGGTTATTTCCCTCCTTTCTGAGAATTACTGATAAAAGCCTACATGGCCAACAAAGCCCCAGTCCTGTCCATTTGGGAACTTCAGTTAAGACAGGGACACAGGCCTTTGGGAGTCTTCCCACACAGTGAATGGGGTTATAAGTTATATCGTATAGTTGCCTGCAGAAAAGTTATTTTGTCTTGTAGAGCTGACTTGATTGCTTTTCCCCATTATTATTAGAAAGTCATTCCAGAACCTCATTTCCTCTATCTGTGAGCAAACTTCTAAAGTCCAGCTTGAATTTATGAGCACACTATTTGAAACCACTCATTCTTATGCTAACATTTTCCTTTAACTTTCTCCATTTATTACATTTCTCTCTCAAGTACGTCTAAAGAGAAAGTATATCACCTGTCAACCTTAATTTCACAAGGTATCATCATATAAAGTAGATCTCTATTTCTTTGGTCAATCTAATCATTTTAGAAAAATATGAGGCATTTTGCAAGATAAATGTTAGAGAGTTAGGATTTAATAGGGCTTTGAGTCAGAGAGAGCCTCGAGGCAGGAGGCCGTTTTGTTCTCAGTCTCTCTCTCTTCTTTAAAGTGACAACTCCAAACGATACTTTAATGAGTCCGAAGTACGCATCAACACTCTACAAGTACATGTCACCTACAAATAAAATAAACTAGGAGCTGTCCTCACTAACCCAAGAATTTTCAGGGGGTTGAAGCATACAATTCTTTCCTTTCTTCATAACTAAGAACAGCTTTTACTCTACTCCCCAACTTTTTTTTCTTTTTTCTTTTTT
>VXAA01004138.1:0-14305 GCA_013399115.1 Anseranas semipalmata | reverse complement strand
TTTTTTTTGACTCTTCGTATATCTGAGCTTGCTACCAGATTTTTGAGCATGGGCAAACAGTGTCATCCGGCTCTCTTTAAGAAGCTCTACTCTCCAGAGTACCCTTCAACGCTGAGCAAGCTCACCTTGGTCACAGATAAAAAGTAATCTATCCTTTTCTCTTTCCCAGCAAGAGCATGCATTTCTCTAAGTGCAGCAGCCAAAACAAGGGTATATGTGAATCTTTCTTTTCTTAGTTAAAGAACAACTGGAGACTCTCTTCCAAGGAATATAAAAGGCTACAAGAGATGAACAGTCTCACAATTTATTTTCTCAGGAAAGTTCCCAGAGTCCCAGACTGAAGATTAAATGAACTAGGTCAGATTGATCATTCACAGTTCCCAAAGCCAGGAGAAGAACAAGCAGAAAGAGTGCTCTGTCTGCACACTGTAGAAAAAAAATACGGAGTCCTTCATTTACGCATAACTTCGGAAAGCAAATACGTAAAAAGAAAAGTTGTCTGTTACACAAAGAAGACTGGGAACAACCGCTGACTCCAAAATGCCAGACTGATTCAGATAAGACACAGATTTTTCTATGTCTTCCTTCTATGTTTCCTGTGTCTTTTCTATGTCTGGTTTCTATGAACAAGGTTCAAAAAAAAAATCCAAAAACAAACAAACAAACAAAAAAAACAACAGAACAACAACAACAACAAAACATAATATTTCATGTTTGCAGAATTCTACCAGAAGCCTTTGTGCTCTTGAAGCTGGAACATGCTCAAATCACCTCATCCATACCATCCCACCAAAGGTAACATGCCAGTCCCATGGAGTGCACTAAGGCTTATGACTATGACATTTTGGGTTGAATGAGGACAGTAGCAGAGCAGTACTAGAGATCTGAACTGCTTTGGAAAACCACAAACAATTCAACTAAAGCTAAACTAACAAAAATACATTTCATGAGTTCTTTGGAGCTGCTGTAGAACAGAGGAAACAAATGATAGGATAGTTTGGTGTCTCACAAAAGGTCACACAAGGTTTGTGTCAGACAAGAGTACAAACCCTTTCTTTCAATTCACAAACACAAGGCCATTCCTCCTTCTCTTATTTTACTTCTCCACATCAAGGTTATTTGCCTGTCCATGTTCTAATTTGAAGACAGAGATCTTTTTCTCATTCCTTTGTTCAAAATTAGATAAAGTTAGACAATGAGGCTGCACAAAGTGTCCCCTCAGAGATACTCAGTGATACACAACATCATCTAAAGTCTCCCTGATGTGAGGAGCTAGAATTCATTTACCGTCTTACCTGGTGTAAACTAAGTATAAACAACAGCATTTACTGTGACCTGAGATGTGCTACTTTCCCTTCCATCTTTCCTTTTTCAGGCATGTTTTATATGTTTCAGAGAAATAAAACTGTGGAAGGAAGCTACTAAGTGACAAGAATAATTTACTGAACCTGAGAGATTCACATCCCTCTCGATTTTAGCACAACAACAGTAGCTTTCACTGCCTATAAAAAGAGAACTAAGGAGCTCAGCACTCTACAATAGGCAGGTTTAAAACTCTCTCTAGGTGCTTGCAGTTCCTTTGAAGTAGGTATGTGAAAAGAAAACAAGCGGCTGCACTGAGTCAGGACCAGGAGCCAGGGATTTAACTAAAACTACCAAAAGGAATAAATAAGCCCCAAATACCCCTGTCTGGAGTCAGAGTTGAAATAAGGAATTTTAAAGAACCACTTGCTGCTGACAGGATCCACAGACCAGCTCTGCTGTACCTGGGGCTCAGGTAGACTTTAGGGAGCCAAGAAGAAAGTCCAGGCTTCTATAACCTGCCTGCCTACCTCACCCTTCCTCCCTCAAGTGTTTTGAAAGCATTTACTTCATTGAGGATGTCTGGCTCTGAACTGATACCCCAACAAACATCTCTGACAGCTTTGGAAGAGCTTCTGCCGTTTTTGAGAGTACTTCTGAGGTTAGCACAGGTCATCATTAACCTTCTCCCTGCCAGGAGAGGAGGAGGAGGAGAACAAGCAATGTCTGAGGTGTACTTTAGTATGGTTGTCTTGCTCAACAGATGGAAGATCATCCTTTGAATCAACTGCAGGGATGCTTTGCGAGGTCAGATGTATGCTGAGATTCCCACTGAGGACTGGCAGTGTCAGCAACAGCAGTCTGCTGTCTCCTGTAACACTCTCGTAACAAAAAAGTGTTATGTGATTTACTGGCATTATTGCTTTTGCCCTGAGCACTGATAAAAAGCTGGCCTGGGCAAAGTAACAGTAAATGAAACATAAGAGAAATAAAATATTATGAGTATTTTTATTATCATCACTGCCCTTATTTCAGAAGGAAGTCAGAAGAGGGATCTCCCATGAAACACTGGTTTTCTTAAAGACCTGCTGATACCACATTGAAACTGCATCCAGTCACCACCCCTGTGGGACTGCAAAGAAAGCAAAGGGTATAAGGAAATCGTAGCACTCACGGACACTTGCTGCTAGGAAATCTTAGCACTCACGGACACTTGCTGCTAGTGCCCCACAGGAGGCTGGCTGCCATTCACAGCACCAATACACCCAAACTCATGGGGGGACCGGGGGGGGGACAAAAAATGCTTTAGAACTAATGCCTTGTCTATAGTATAGAGCTACTTTTTTCCTTTGGCAACTTGGAACTCTACTAGCTTGTTCTGATTGTGGAAGAATATGTACCTGGCACCTCAACACTACCAATCTGCATTTTAGTATGCTAGCTTAATTCGTCACTAATACAGAGTGTGAATCGAAACAGCTAGGACACAAACGCTCGTTCCCTCCTACCACTCAATAACAGAGTTAATAAAATCCATTAAAGGGGCAAAGTGGACAACTGAACAGTAAAATCTTAATCTGTTAATCTTGAAGCCCTAATGCAAATCTTTTCCAAAAATATCCTGCACCAGAGAAAAATACAATAGGATTTCAAATAAGAGGGGAAAACACTGAGTTTAAAGCACATTTAATGCATCGGTAACAGGGTTTTGTGATGGAGTAGCCATAGCAACATAATGTACAAGTGCCTTTAAAAGAAAAACAACAACACAAAATCCCACACAGCTCCAGATAAAGCCCGGCACTCTTTTGCAAGACTGGGCTGTCAAGGGGCTCTGCATCCACTCACTGAGTATATTCCATTTGAAAAGCCAAGCATACACATGTATGCGTCCACTTGAATGCATATTTTACCTCTTAGTATTTCAAATACTCAAATAATAGCTTGATCTGATGATTGCAAATATGCAAATACCAACTTAATGCATGTAAATCAAGTAACTTTCAACTCATCAACCTATACATAGAGTAAGAATTATCTGTTACATATGAGACAAATAGTTAACAAACTGCTTACTTTCTGTAGGAAATAATTTTTATCACAGTGCTTCCCAAATCGATGCTAGGAAACTGTAGCCAAATTAGATGCCTCTGATACATCTAAATTGTAAATTTACCACTCATAATGTAATTACTATTAGTCCATATATAATTAATATTAGTTTGCCTGGAATCCAGACATAGGCATACTAAAGCACTGTAACTGCCAGTGGTACATATGGATTTTGTAACACTGTGATGGCGTAGCACAATGTATAAGTATGTGAGCAACGTGACCACAAGAAGGGTAAGGACAGGTGTGTGTAGCTGCACATCAGAGACACCCAAGTAACAAAGCTTGTCAGAAAAAGGACAAGAGAAGCAGAGGGGGGCTTCAGGCTGCTGAATACACAGGAAGAATGACTGGCAAGGCAGAAGAAAACAAGATAAACTGCATCAGCAACACATTCTCCTTTGTGGGAAGACAAAAGTAGCATAAAAACTTGAGATGTAAGAAAGGAAAATGGGAGAACAAAGAAGACAACCCAGTTCCGTTTGGCCTTTTCTCACGGACGAGCTCTCAGCTTGTTCACCTGGACCTCAGCCACTAGGACCAGGAAGGAACCATGGCCACCAGCACAAGATGGCCTTGCCTCCCTGGTCCTTTGTAATCACAGCTAATTCAGAAGATTAGCGTTAAAAGACTAATGGTTTTGTGTGCATAGCGCTAATTGTTTACATTGTGAAAGAAGTGACTGCTAGCCAGGAGTGTGTTGTTAATGAACGAATTTAGTAACATCCTGCTTTGTTAGTCTTTGAAGCACCCCATCACAGTGATCTCTAATTGCCTAACTGAAATGTATATACACATGTATTTATTTGCAACAAAAGCTGTTGATCTTTTTATTAAAATATTGTACTTGGGAAACTTGGCTTCAGTTTTGAAGCTGATGTCTCCAGAGATTTGTCATGTCACTCAGTCCCTCCCTGCCTCCTTCCTCCTCTGCAAAACAGGGAGTAAAGAAGCTCCATTTTCCCACTACTTGCACATCTCATCCATTTTGATTTAAACAGTCTCTCACAAAGTGTACAGTTCATTCTTTGTACACCAAAACTTGCAAATGAACTAGGATATCCAGCACAAACACAGGTGGGTTCCACCTCTCTCTCAGCATGATTTAGAGCAGCAAGTATTCTTCCAAGAGCATAACATGATGGAGCTGTACAGCTCCTGTCCCCATCTCCAAATATGTTGTTACTGTGCATCCACAGTACTTTTGAGCTGAATATTCAAAAACCCCAAGCTAAAGTAGCAGCCTAGTATAATTTCAGTATGCCACTGAAATTAGAGTTAACAGACAGTAGGAGTCTTCCTGAGGCATCTTTGAAACTGCCTCTAAGAAATGGCAATGGGATATTGTGAATATCTTATCTCTTGGTAAAGATAAAAGTTGGAGTCATGCTGCGGTCATCATAAAATCTTTCTCTCTTTTGGTTTCTGATGTTATTCCCCATATTTCTAAAAGAAAGTTTCTAACAGTTTGTCATCTCTCAGTGAATCTCTTCTTCAGATTCCTCTCCAAGTTTTATTTATCTAAATTTTATCACAGAGGGGCATGAATGACATTTCTAGCTGACTAGCAA
Source organism: Anseranas semipalmata (assembly GCA_013399115.1). Taxonomy (NCBI): domain Eukaryota; kingdom Metazoa; phylum Chordata; class Aves; order Anseriformes; family Anseranatidae; genus Anseranas; species Anseranas semipalmata. The sequence continues at coordinate 9,320 of VXAA01004138.1, read as the reverse complement.
TCTTTCTCGAAAAGTGCCGCCAGATAAATGAACACATAAATGTGCTTTCTGAGGCTGCTGAAAATCCAAGTGAATTTCTCATGGGTAATTTGCACATGCATCATACAGTGACATGCTGGAGGTACATCTAAAGCAGTATTTAGGAATGAGAAAGGAGCTGGTAGCCCACCTGCACAAACAAACAGTGGCATCTCCTCTGAAGGCAAGAAAAGCCTCCTTCTAAATGCCAATACCAACAGCTTGTTAAGGAAACTTTTGATTAAAACAAATGCAATAAAATTGATGTTTTCTACTTCAAGACTAATTAAAGCATGGTACTTAGATTTCCAAAATCAGCTGAAGAACGTAGACCCATGCCGTCTGTTTCTTTCAAGGGAAAAGATGTGTCTATATATTCGCCAGCGTAGACTGAAAATCTATAGTGGCATGACACCAGCTCGTTGCAGGAACATAGATCTAGAAGCACTCATGGTCCAGAAATCCATCCAAGAAATGGACAGCAGTTTGCATAGAACAGTATATAAACACCATCATAGAGAAAACAGTTGAGACATCATGTTTGAAGGCCACTACATGTCTCATACCTAAATTCTGAAATCCTACCTGCTTTGCAAGTATATTTATTTCGGCTGCAATGCCCCACTCTCCAACTCTGTCCACATGGTCTGGCAGGAAATATCCTTCCTATGCAAGTCAGAGAAAGGTCAAATCAACTACCATATATAAAGTTATACTTATAATCACAACATTTTTTAAGGTGCTGGAAGTCTGGGAAGCAGCTTCTGGTCAAAGTTGAACATGCTTGACAAGATCGGTTGATTTGTGAAGTGAAAATTGTCACCTGTGTAAATGAAATTATGTTGCACTAAAGAGAATCTGCAAAAGCCACAGCACCCTCCACTGGGGTAAGCCAGCATAATTAAACCAGATTTAATGCCTATTTATACCAGCAAAGAATCTGATTCTAGCGCTGTCAAAAAAAAAAAAAAAGGCAGAGGTGGTGAAATGATGTAATTTCATAAAAAGCAGTTGATTAATAGTGAGGTGCTGGGGCTGAAATATCTAATTATCTACTGGTATAGTAACCTCCTTGCTCACAGATGTGAAAGTGTGAAATGGAAGCAGTGCATCCTGTGCAGTGAAATGTTCCCCGAGCCCACATCGATGTGTAATGTTATCAGCTGCTTCCAGCAGATAACTTAACATTTTAATTTGTTGTGAAGGTTCACATCATGTGTTCTGCTCTGTAAAACCCCCCAGAAATGCTAACCAAAGGTTTCTACAGCAAAAATGTATTGACAGAAAGATTTGGTAGCAAGGAAAAAACTGAAAGAGTTTTAACTGCTGAGCACAAGTTAGGATAACCCAAAACACAAGATTACCTAGATGGCTGAGTTGAGGAAGCCCTACCTCAGCTCACACCTCCCATGTCCAGACAAATATTCCTGATCTTAAGCACTGTTTCTCTTCCTATATGTCCTGGGAAGAAAAAAATAATAATAAAGTTAAGATCTCAATATCATGCAAAGGAACCTAGGATAACCTTAACTGGTGAAGACATAAGCTTTACTGATTTCTTAACTATTATCAGTGTTTCTATAATTCCCATATGTTATTGAGCTTTGAGGGACAGGGCTTGATTTGTTTTTGTTGGTGGTGTTTTTTTTAATTAAACAAGCAGACAATCTGCACTTACTCTGTAATTTTCCCCCCACCAACAGAAGACCTTTGAATAACAATTGCTTCTTCCAGTTCTCTCCATTTTGCCTATGAACTCAAAGCTGACTTTCCTCTATTGCTGACAAAGTGAACTTGAACAGTGGGAAGCCGGTAAATCTGTAACAGCAGTGACGCTTTATGTACCTTAACTACTGTAAGATTAAAAATGTGGTTTTATCACAGTGTGATACCGATGTTAATAACTAGTCCGGAGCAAAGATTCAAGAATTCAAAGCTTTCACTATTCTATAATTGCAAGTAGCCCATGGTTGCGCATGGACTCATCTAGCAAAGAAGCTGCTCAGATCATCTTAGTCAGGATTTCACTCAAATACCAAAGCCAGAGTAGGGCAGTGAAGCATCCTTCAGTCGTGTTTTATCAACAGCGGTGCATCAAACAGGGTTTTTCCATTTGCAAATGAAGCTACATGCAAGTAACAACCTGACACCATCTGATTACAAAGAAGGTCAAGCATGCAGAAAAAAAAAAAACATTTGTGGCACTTAAAGAAAGCAGAGCAAGCATTACAATTTTAGATTTTCAGCCCTCCAACTATGTTTTTACCTGCAGCTACATTCTCAATCGTCACAGCACCAAGCAATTCTTTTTCTTTCAGCTTTTTTATTATCGTTTCTCCTTTCTAATACACTTTTGTTAAAGTCAATAATTTCATAAACGTTAATTGTTGTTTCATTTTATATTTGGACTGAATTCAAGGGCTAGTAACTACACCATGTTACAGATTACTCTCACAAGCATAGGAACGGATATCACACTACCGAACTGGCATTCAGCTGAATTCAGTAAGTATCAAAAGCAAAGGACGCAGAGGAAAAGGAGCAAGAGAGACTTGAGGAATTGCACAACAGAGCAAAGGGCCACCTGCCCCAGTGTGTGCACACAGCCTGGGAACCAGCAGGAGAAAGCAGGAGCAAGCTCCACGTGCCATCACAGAGCTGCGGCATCACTGGAATGATATAGAGATTGGTTGGGATAGCATGGCAGACGGACAAGCTTGTCAGTAAGGCAGGCAGGGATGAGGAGGAGGGTGACGGAGCAGAATGGATGTCGCAGCACTGCTGAGGATGGAGGATGACTGGGTGAGAGCTGTGGGCCTGAGGCAGAGGAGGGGCTGGTGGGGTGACACGGTGGTGGCACCACCCAGTCAGGGTGAGGAAACAAGAAACCTTCCTGAAACAACTTGAAGTTCCATCCCTGGCTGCCCGCCTTTCCCCCAGGAGCTGCTTTAACCTGAGGCTCTCACCCTTGGCCCAAACAGCTGCAGCTCCAGCCCCACCACACTACACAACACTTATCTGAATGGCAACGCTGTTTTTGTATCTCTTTCTCAGCTGCTGCTACTATTAAATTTAGCACAGAAGACAGAATCTGAAATTATTTCCATGTAAAGTAACACTTTTGTGTCTACCCTACAGTTCTATTAAATTGTGGCCACTTTCAGTAATGGGGACTGCAAGTTAATTTTTTATTTTGATTATTTCCTTAACTGATTGCAGCTAGAAAACAAGCTCTTCTCCACATGTGTTGTGTGTTGTGCTCCAGCAGCACACAATGTGGCCCTCTGATCACATTGCTGTTCCAAAAACACTATCTCAGCCTGGCACATGTTTCTTCCCCAGACTTCTCTAGGACTCACTGCTATTGCATCCTTTGCTGCTTCCTTATTCTCTAGTTCTTGTGCTATAACAGGAGAAGTGCATCTCCTTTTACTTTTAAGGATTAACTAAAACAATCAGAAACATAAACACTGCTATTTCGCAGCTGCAACCAGCTGGAAGTTGTTGATTCTCTTCAAAAAGACCACGTGTCCACAGTTGCCTGGTACAGACAGAAGCTGATTTTCTCTATTAGAAGACATCAGAAAACAGAACGGCAATGAACTGTGAATCACGTGGTATTACATACAATGCACTAATCTTAGGAGAAATGGACTTATTTGTCAGAATGTAATTTTAACAGCTTTAGATTACTATTTCATGCCCCTTTCTGCCAGTACAGACATCTTCACCTGACCTTAGAAGATCATGAAAATGTGAAGGACACAAAAATGATCTCTCTGTGTCTTCATGGGTATGGGTCAAAATCAACTCTACAGTGACATTTGCTTCCGAACAACAACAAAAGTCTTCTGATGCAGACTGTCACCATTTTTATTTTCTAAATCAGCTTAAATATAATCTAATATATAGGACTCAATGCCTATAAGCCTGTGCAAATGGCTCATTGTGCATATGCATCATTCATTCCCCACATGGATTTTCTGGTAACCCTTTGCATTTGTGCAGAGTAGACTAAGCACATGTTCTTGTTCCATATCAGTCTGCACAGGACCAGGATGCAGAAAGGAGAGCTTCAGCATATAGCAAAAAGAAAAAGTAATTCAATCCTCCCTCATAAATCGTGTTGAAACAAGGTAGGTATAATGCAACAAACTCAGACAAATTTCAGCGTTTCTGATGAAAGAAGCCTAAGGGCATCAAGTAGAAATTTGCCAGAGGCCCACACTAATAAAAAATGAAAATAAAAGTCAACTAATGCAGACAATTAGACTCTTAAGAAACTTCTGTAAGAATATTTAAATGAAGTGGGTAAAAGTCCTAAGGTGGAATTGCAGGAATGTTATCAGTCAGCCATAACTTGAACGAAAAGTCTAACAGCTCATGATTTCAATCCTATACATCATTCTGCTTTCATTTTACAGTTGCTGGAAATGCCATCACAAGAAAATACTACACACTATTTCTAGTAGTACATGTTTATGGTTTATAGTTTCTTTATCCCAAAGAATTGTCATATATGTAAAGAAAAGCAGTAATTTCAATTTCAAATCTGTTTAAGAATATATGCCTATTTTCTATTATAAGCATTTGACTGGGTCTATGAAAAGCCAGATGGAAAAGTTTCTAACCTTTACAGGCAGAAAAATATCTTCTTGAGTACTTTTAGACCACATGCCATACAGGTTTTAGAGCTTGAGATACCTCTTCCATGTTAAAGGAACTGACTTACAGATGGCACCTGCAGCTTTAATGAGCTGTTTTATTTGCAGCCTGCAGCAGCCTCGCTGATAGGGGAGGTTGTTTGAAAAGCAGTGGGGTCTCCTGGCCAGGAGAATCCTTTCCTTCATGAACATCTCTTGAGAAGCACTGAACATTTTCAGCTCTCACCAACTTCCACAGGAGTGTTTTGCCCTCAGCTCTTGGCAGGCTCCTTCCCACAGTCACATTTTCTTTTCTGCTGGTTAATATCATTTCTGTTGCCCATTTGTGATAACAATTCCCACCAGGGATAATGAGGAAATGCAAACACTTGTTCCACACAAATTCTTTCTTTCATTAATAACGCTGACAGTTATATAGAGTTTGAAGGCAGTTTTTGTGCATTCAACAAAAAGCTGATATGAAACCATAGAAGCATTCTTAGTTATATTTATCATCAGATGTTATATTTAAGGATTGACATGTTTGCAAAGTAGGCAAAACAGAAATAACAATCATGGCCACACCTGCAAAAAAGAAAGTGAAAAGGATGGTGTAAAACTCTCGCCTGCTGATCCGAAAGGGAAAGCATTTTGTCAGCGTGGCTTAACACACAGATTTGCAGAAAATTACAAGCACATGATATGTGTTTGAATTTAGGTCAAATTTAGCAGTTAGCTATTTTGCTAAATACATAGCATGCCTGCCGTTAATGCAGGTCAGGAGTCTGAAAAGTTGTGAGCCATTATCACAAAACTGTTCAGTCTGTATTATTTGACCATTTTGCATCCTTAAAAGTTAAGAGAATTCAAAATTATTTTACTTCCCTTTCATCTTTCCTTTCAGAAGAGCAACAATTAATTAAAACTCTGAGTGGAAGTAATAAGAGAACAAAGTCTTTTCTGACCATCAATAAAACAGAGTCATGCTGCCAACATGTTCAAAAATGGCTCCTAATTTTTTATTCCATTTAGCTTGTGACCAAGTCTGGGGGTTACATACCTGCTGAGAATAAGAGACCAGAAATTCTTGGAACTGTTAGTGTATTTTCCTTCTTTTTAAATAAAATGAGTACAGCAACCACATCCAAGAAGCTGCTGACACCATTTAACAACCAGTGTGATATTATGAAAAAAAAAAAAAACACACATGAAAAACACAGCTGGATTTTTTCATTTGCCTGGTGGAATAACCAGGCACGCTATCAAAATTAAAAATCAGCCTCACAAACAAAGGATGCTTAAAAATCCATCCCAACAGCAAGGAGCACTCTCATCTCACAACTCAACATTGCAGGAAAAGACTGAAATAATGCAGACCTATCTCAGCACATCCTTAAACACGCAGCCCCTGCCAGACCCAGCTGTGCTGGTTTAGCTGGTGAGGTTACCACCTTTTGCTCTCCCCGCCTCAGCCCCTTGCAGGTGGAGAAAAAATGTCTCCCACCCACAGACTTCCCACTATGGACGATTGTAACAGAGACAATCCCACATCAAGAACAAGGTCAAAATGTCAACTCCTCCAATTTAAACCATTAACTTGAAAATCAACATCAAAATCAAATGATGCAGGGCACAATGTATGAATAGTCTACTGGTACAGCACGTACTGCCCCCCAAAATGCAAGTAGATAAAAGAATCTGGGGGGAAAAAAAAAAAAACAAAAAACAAAAAAACAGAAAAGACTTCCTTGTTTTTTGCTATCAGCATTGAGGCTCTACACTAGTTTCTGATCATCATAAATAAGAACTGGGGAGAGAAATAAGGAACTTCAGTGCAGTGCATGAAAGGGGAGGAGTATTTCCCCAAGATTATTCTTTAAATTCATTTAAATTTAGTGCATGGGGGTAAAATTAAAATGTAAAATGTACGCTTGGAGAAGTATTTTATGAGCTTGAAGGATCTGCTGTTTGACAGGAATAACTTAGCAATGTAGAGAGAGGAGATGAAAAAGCGCTGAAGTGAAGAAGTTATTCCAACACTCTCTTCACTAGTTTTTGACAGCAGAATTCTTAAAGGACATAGGAAAAACTCAAATGCACAGTAATTTTGAGAGCCTGCAAGTCTCTGCCAACAAGCAACAGTTACATTCCTTAATATTATGGGTAAACTTTGCCTTTTGGAAATCTGTAGCTTAATAGGATTTCAAAAACTGTGTTGCATCTAAACTCAAGCATGAACTGAGATACTCATGGGTTATAGCATTCTCGCTGAAAATCCTCCTTTGTTAGAAAAGATTATGATTTGGAGTAATCCCTCCTCCTTTCCTTTGGGCGCGGCACTCAGCACACATACACCCACCTCAAAATTTTTGCACATTCAAAGATTATGGAATAAATACACTGAGGAAGGAGACAATGAAATAACTCCAGCACTGAATGACCTGGAGAGTTTTTGCTTACATAAATGCAGGAAGAATTCTTGTGGATTTCTTTATTAACAAAACTGGAAAATACTCATGTTTTTATTACTTGCTTTCTGTTGCTGTCATTGCCTAATCATACTTTCAGTGCTATCACCAGCAAAATGCATCTCCCAACATTTAATCACAGCCATTTGATGATGATTCTGGAAAAATGTCAAGATTTTACAGGCTAAATCTAACATAATATAAATTGAAGTAAACATGCAAATATGGTTAGGCAAAAGGTACAGTTTGTCTCTTCAGCCTACTTACATGTTTCTGGTATTTTCTGTGCTGTTTCAATTATTGTTTTCTGGAAAAAGAGGCCAGCCATGGGAATTGTAATATAATTGCAAAATTTAAAGGTTACCATGCACGTATATTTTCATTTGTCCTATTTAACTCTGAAGGATACCACAAAGCTGCTAATATCTAATAACCCATTTAAAGAAGCTGAACATTATCTGTAAAAATTAAATTGTTTACATTCACAATGCCATACCGTAAATATAAATGCTCATTCATTATTTAAAATGTATGTCTCTTCACAGCACATTTACATCACGACAAATTTTATGTTTTCTCTACTCAGTTTTGGCTAACCAACTCTGCAGATACGTTAGCACCATCTTTTGGTTAAACTGTATCCTGACATATTTATATCTTTTTATTTAAAAATGTCTTACAAATAAGGTTATAGTAAGGGAGTAGGAGTAGGAGGATGCATGCAAATTCATACTGCTGTCATAAGCATTTACTGAAAGTTGTGGAAAGCTTTGGAAGTAAAAGTCCATGCAGTTGGTTACCTACTCTCTCTCCAAATGGATGATATAAACTGGGCCATGAAATGGGGACTGACACGAAGAACAACCATCCACCATACCACCACCTCTGATATTTCCGTGGAGAATATCCTCTGAACGTGGAGAAGAACCAAAATGGATGGGTGGAGCTGCTCTTTGTGGCACTGACCATTTCAAAGCACTTCACCGTGAACTTCAGTACGATCCAATGTCCCCTGAGAAAGATCTCCAAAAACAGCAATGGTTATCATGGAATCACAAAATGCTTTGGGTTGGAAGAGACCTTAAAGATCATCTGCTTCCAACCCCCCTGCCATGGGCAGGGAGACCTCCCACTACGTCAGGTGGCCCAAAGCCCCATTCAGCCCAGCCTTGGACATTTCCAGGGATGGCCCATCCATGACTTCTCTGGGCAACCTGTTCCAGTGCCTCACCACTCTCCTAGTTAAGAACATCTTCTAAATATCTAATCTAAATCTACCTTCTTTTAGTTTAAAGCTGTTACCCCTCGTCCTATCACTGCACTCCCTGATCAAAAGTCCCTCTCCTGCTTTCCCGTAGGCCCCTTTAGGTACTGGAAGGCCACCGCAAGGTCTCCCTGGAGCCTTCTCTTCTCTAGCCCAGCTCCCTCAGCCTCTCTTCATATGAGACATGCTCCAGCCCTCTGATCATGCTCTGGACTCGCTCCATGTCCTTCTCAGGTTGGGAGCCCCAGAGCCGAACGCAGTTCTCCAGGTGTTATGCGGGACAGTGTTGAATTCTTTGCACAGGTCAGGTAGGTGCTCTAAGTTGCTCTTGCCTTATCCACCAATGCTGAAACCCCGTGGTGAAACGTGCTGAAAAAAAAAAGTGCTGAAACCCCACTTGTGTCAGGCACAATTTGCCTGTCCTGAAGCCATGGTTGCTGAAGCCCTGAATGGCAGCATGGGGAGTTGCAAAATGAACAGAGGACCGTGGGCTGGAGAGGGCGCTTGGACTGGGTGTATTTGGCAAGGCTTCGGCAACGGGGAGGCTACAGGGTGGCCTCTGTGAGCGGAGACCAGGGGCTGCCCCGTGCCAGGCACAGCAGGTTGCAGCCAGCTCCAAGAGCCCGACAGCAGGCAAGGGTGAGGCCGTCACTGACGGTGATGGGGATTTCCTCCAGGGAAATGTCCAGCGGAGGGCCACAAAGATGGCTGAGCGGGCCTGGACTAGAGGAGCCCTGAGGTGCCTCCTGCCCCACCCCTTGCTGTGAGATGGCGTCTCCATGGCAGGTGGCTCCATGGCGAGCAGCAGCAGGGCTTTGTGACGTGGGGCGGCATCGGGCCCAAAGGCCACTGTGACACGGGGTGGCCCCGCGGTGACAGCGTGCCTTATGGGGCCAGAGCCAGAGAAACCTGGGTGTGTGGGAAATG
>VXAA01004136.1:112542-135539 GCA_013399115.1 Anseranas semipalmata | reverse complement strand
AGCTGGGCGGGAGGAGGCCGCCCCTGCGCCCGCCCACGCGGCCCGGGGCCGCCGGAGAGGCCTCGGCGGTGGCCGGGCGGAGCGGAGGCGGAGGGCCCAGGCTGGGGAGGCAGGCGCCGTGCAGGATCCAAAGGAAACGCATAAAGCCGCAGCGGTGGCATTTCTTCCTCCTCATGCTTCGGAAAACCGCGTGTTGAGTCATTCCTTACATGTGACATGGTGCTGGTCACCAGCAGACAAACAGTGTTAGCCACAGCCAGCTTGCGTGTTTTTGATAGTTTCTCTTAGCTCAAGGATGGTGCGGAGGTGCTCAAGTTTCTCTGTCTGTATTTCCTTTCCAGGAACACGTCCCAAATGCACCTGTGAAGGAAGCTAGCTACAATGGGAAGGAAAGAAAGTGCAATAGCGTATTTTAATGGAAAACTTTAGTGGTGGGTACCACTAAACGTTTGACTCCATGGCACCATGAGTTAGACATCACCAAATGGCAGAAAGCTTTTGCAGTGATAAGCCATGTAGCCTGAAGCCTTTCCTGGCTTGTGTGAAGCTTTTCAGGGCTTCAAACTCAGTTCATATACCAGTTACCCGTTTCAGAAGGGAACTGGAGGGGAAGACATATTCTGGTTTTAACAACTTACATTATGGCTGTTATATAGCAGTTTATTCTCTCATTTTTACAATAGTGAGAACTATCTATTTATCTCTGGCTAAGAGATACAGTGAAGACAGATTTGCCAGCAGCAGCTGTGTGGAAAACAGCTTTTTTCTACATCTATAGAGTTCCAAACAGGCTATGCTGGCATCAGAGTGCAGGAAGCTGTTGGATAGTTGGCATCAGCAGTGAAAGTGCTGGTTAATGCTATTCACTGGGTAAATAACTGCTGCGGACTTTTGACTATGAGGTGCTGGAGAAATAACACTGCTTATTTCATGTGAGCAACTAAAGAGCTATCAGTTCTCAGCACTAGGCTAGACTATATTCAAACTACCAAATTTGAGGGAAAAACCCCTCATCGTACATAAAAATGCAGAATAGGCTGCTGAATATCCATTTCAATAATGCTGACATTACTGAAGGTCTTTAGAAAATTTTAAGACAGCAGAGCTATTGAAATCTTTAAATTAATCGACATTTCTGTATCTTGCTTCATTGCTACCTGATTCTATACTGCTTATCTTTAAAATTTCTGTAGTTCAGCACTATATATTAATTTCATACATACATATATAATTTGTACATACATTTCCATATTTAATTTTAATCTTATGTATTCTGTATGCCTGCCTTATAGTGAAGCTCTCTTTTTGTTGTTTATAAAATAAAATGTGCAATTACTCATTCTTGCTTCCCAGCTTGAATGTTTCACAAGATGCCAGCCCTTCCATCTGTTCAAAAAGGTATGCATTTGTGTGGAAAATAGTAGTAGTTCCCAGTTTTAGAGATTTTGATGCACAACTCTGGGAGTGCTTTGTGAAATAAAGGAAGTGTAGTTTATCCCATCTATGAAACCAGGATGCAGATGCAGGGAAGTGAAGTGACGTAATGAAGGTGCCATAACTGCTCATTAGTCAAACTGGAAATATGGTATGAACCTGTTTTTAGTTGTGTGCTTAGCATGTTTGCAGTTTGGACTAGTAAGTATCCATTCAGGCACTGCTGTGCTTGCTGAAGGTATTGGGCCAAATGACTAAGATGGCAAAGCTGTCTGAATTTTTTTTTTCATTTTAATAGCATTTCTGTATCTCACTTTGTTGCATCCCATAGGAAACTTTTGCAGCACAGTACTGTTTTTTCTTTTCATACAAGCTAAGCTATGATATGAACCACATTTTAAAATGGAAAGTAAATGATTAATGAATTTGTGAATAAATATACTTGAGCTAAAAAGCTCACGTGCCAGCAATTTGAGTCAGCAACTGTCTAGTTAATTATCCAGAAACATGTCAAAGTGCCCTTTATCAACTCACAGAGCTGATCTCCATCTTTGTCCACTAGCAGGCTTTGAGGAAAAAGCAGAGATTAGCTACAAAGCTGAACTTTTGGAGTTGACTGGATTCCTAAATTTTTCTAATTCCCTGGATTAGTTTTTTGGAGCATTGAAAGACAAACATTTTCCTGAAACAAGAAGATTTCTTTGTGTTTTCCCATTATAAAACAGTATCTTCTCATCTCTGCCTGTGAGAGTCACAGGATGCAAGGAACAGAGACAAAGGGGAACAAACCCTGCTGCTGCAGCCAACAGTTGTGGTTTGGAACAGCTAGTTTAGTTCTGAACATCATCGGCTGCTGCCATGCCCTGGCACCAGGAGATAGGACTACCTGTAATATGTATCCAGGGTCCACGCAGGAGACAAGACTGAAGGCTACCTGCAACGTAAGTTCACAGCCTGTGCAGGAAGACCAGCCTGTTCATCAGGACAGCAGGACACATGTACACGTCTACAGCATAGCTCAGGTCACATCTGGATGCCCAGGCCTAAGCTGACATGGCCCATGGCCAGAGCAGGTTTGGGTGGAGCCCCAGCTGAGGCTGGCCAGGGTAATTAAGGCCTATTAAACTCAGGGCCCTGACAGCAGCTTCTCCCCATTAGCCCCGGCCCTAACACACAGGAGAGTTTCAGAGTCTACTCATATCTCCACACATGCACTGAAATTAAATTCTTTCCAGATATCAGCATTTTCTTAGCTCTCATGTGAGGAGGACTCCAGTGGGACTCCAGCTCTGAAGACCTGTTTCCCCGATGCCTGAACCTAGCCAACCCTCCTGCTCCTGCAGCTGAGCCAAGGGAGTCCCATGCTACTGTGCGTGTTGAACAGCCCTTCCACACTAAACAAACATATTTTGTATTTCTCTGGGTTGGGACTGATCCACTCAAATTTCCCTGGGGTCTTAGTCAGCCTGGAGGTTGATGGCCTGAAGTTTCCCTGTCTTGGCCTTTTCCTGTTCAAGAACCTTCCTATCCATCATCCCACACAGACTTTTGACCACTTAGTATATAGCTGAATGCATTTTCACAGAATCAGAGAATCACCAGATGTTAGGGATTGGAAGGGACCGTGAAAGATCATCTAGTCCAATCCCCCTGCCGGAGCAGGAACACCTAAATCAGGTTACATGGGAACGCGTCCAGGTGGGTTTTGAAAGTCTCCAGAGAAGGAGACTCCACAACCTCTCTGGGCAGCCTGTTCCAGTGCTCCGTCACCCTCACTGTGAAGAAGTTTCTTCTCATATTTAAGTGGAACCTCCTATGTTCCAGCTTGCACCCATTGCCCCTTGTCTTATTGTTGGATGTCACTGAGAAGAGCCTGGCTCCATCCTCCTGACACTCACCCTTTACATATTTATAAACATTGATGAGGTCACCCCTCAGTCTCCTCTTCTCCAAGCTAAAGAGACCCAGCTCCCTCAGCCTTTCCTCATAAGGGAGATGCTCCACTCCCTTAATCATCTTTGTGGCTCTGCGCTGGACTCTCTCAAGCAGTTCCCTGTCCCTCTTGAACTGAGGGGCCCAGAACTGGACACAATATTCCAGATGCGGTCTCACCAGGGCAGAGTAGAGAGGGAGGACAACCTCTCTCGACCTACTAACCACACCCCTTCTAATACACCCCAGGATGCCATTGGCCTTCGTGGCCACAAGGGCACAGTGCTGGCTCATGGTCATCCTGCTGTCCACCAGGACCCCCAGGTCCCTTTCCCCTGTGCTGCTCTCCAACAGGTCAGTCCCCAACTTATACTGGTACCTGGAGTTGTTCTTGCCCAGATGCAAGACTCTGGGCAAGATTTTGCTGCAGAAAGAGCTTTTTGTTTTATACAGCATTTTTGCTTTTCCCACCCCATGCAGTATTGTGTCCTCTGCAGGATTCCCATACTCCTAATTTTTGGAAAACACTCATTTTTCTACAAGATCCAGCTTTTCAGCCCTCTGGTCCAGTAAAAGGGTAGGTTTTCATTGTAAAGCCCAAGTTTCTTATTATTTTAAGAAGGAAGAGAAGTAGCTAATGAAAAATGAATAACCAAAAGCTGAGAGATCTTGGCAAAATTCAATACATCTGGTCTTTGGTACAGCATTTGTGTGGCTAGTTGTAAGTAGGATGAATGTCTGCCTTGGCCCAAAGAAGCCCTTTTGTTCCCTAGGGCAATGCCTTAATGGTTAAAGAGGAAGGGGGTAAAGAAAGTTTTGGTTTTCCAAAGAAACTCTTTGGTTTTCCTGTTAGAATGGGGCCACTCCCTAGAGCACAATAGAAGATTAAAGGAGCCCAAAAGTGTACAGTGGTTCTTGTGAGTATGGGTATCACCGAAAAACAGCATCAGGATCCAATGGTACTGCTAGCCTCTACCTGAATTCCATGTTTTTTGGCTTTCAAAGCAGTATGTTCATTATACTCTTATAGTCACGTGCAAAATAAACAAATAAACAAAAACACCTCACATTTAAGCCACTGAGCCTTTGCCAGATCCTCCTGGAAGTGGAGCAACTTTCACACAACCTGGGGAAATGCAGATTTTGGAGCAGCACTTACAAAAATCAACGAGAAACACATTCTCCATTTTGGCTGGGTTACTGCTCCACTGCTTAAATAGGTCAGAAGAGAAATGAAACCGAAAACACAGCCAAGCCTTGTTTCTCTTAAAGCTGAAGGAACATCTCGTTTTTCCAGACTTCCCACCGACATCCCAAACCCACCCCACCTACACCTCGTGGGCAGAGGAGGTACAGGGGGAAGTGAGTGACCAGCTGAAAAACACGTACAAGGAATTACGCCTGCGGCGTGATACTGCAGGTTGTTTCCCTGCGGCTCCATTATCTGATTCCCTCGGCTGGGCTTTGGCCTGATGAGGATCTCAGGACAATTACGGGGTGTATGCGAGTCACCGCTCCCGAGACCGCCGGGAGACCCCGGTGCCCCAACGCACAGCAGTCGGACCCCGGGGGAGGCGCTGTGGGGGACCCCGGGTGCAAGCTGAGACCCCCCGGGTGCCGGCTGTGGGGGTCCCCGGGACATAAAGACCCCGGCGGGTGAGGAACCAGGACGGCGCGGTGCTATCGCCACCCCCGCAGGGCTGCAAGGAGAAAGGAGAAAATGGAGGCCGCCAGAGCGCGGCAGCGCAGGCGCACGGCAGAGGAGGCGCTGAGCGGGGCTGCGAGAGCCCCTCGGCGGCTCGGCCAGCCTCCGACCGAGTCCGGGGCGGTGCCGCCGCTCTCCCCCGGCCCTGCTCCCTCCCTCAGGGCGGGCTGTGGCGTTGGGCGCTGCTGCCGCCGTGCGGCGCGGGGCCGCCCTCTCGGCGGCCGCCATGGGCAAGCGGGTGGCCCTGGTTCTGGCCGGCTGCGGCGTCTTCGACGGCAGCGAGATTCATGAGGCCTCGGCCGCGCTGGTGCACCTCAGCCGCGGCGGCGCCGAGGTAGGAGCGCACCCCCCGCTTCGCCGCGGCTCTTTCTCCCCGCCTCAGCCGGCCCGGGGCGAGGGGTGCCCGGGGAAGGGCTTCCTGGCGGGGAGGCGCGGGCATGGGGGTCGGGGTCGGAGATTCAGAGCCGTCCCTAGGTCGGGGCTTCCCCTGCCAGAGGCGTCCTGTGGCTCCCTGCCGCTTGTGGGATCCCTGTTTAGCACAAAATTATCCTTTCTAAAATCAACTAAAGCAGCCAGCACTGAGAAGTCTGCAAAGCAAGCATCAAAACATATGTGAAACAGCCCCTGTGGTAGACCTTTTAAAGAGCTTTATATTTTTGATGGAGTTTTCACTTTCTGTACCTAACCAAAACATGTTCTTCTGTGCTTTGTTTGTTACTTCCTGCTACCAGTCTTAGGAAAGTAACTATAATACCTGTACTAGAAATGCTTGTAAAGTTTGCATCTTTACCTATTAAACTTCTTTTTTACATCTGTTCTAGCACCCTGATCCCATGACAGTTAAGAGCAGCCTTTCTGCAGACTCTGCTCTGTGTCCAGTCATGCTGCTGATATAAATTGTGGTGCTCTGTCCTTCTGGTTATCTGCAGAGTAAGGGCAGGCCCTGGCAAAATTGGTAACATTGGCAAAAGAATGCACTCCTATGAAAAAGCTTTAGGAACAGGATGGGGAGAATGGCTAGGTTTACCCACACTAATACATCATCTGTCTCTTTAGTTATTTAATGCAATAGATTTGTCTTGTGGATTCCACTCGTCTTCGATAAGAGACTTCAGAAGCAAAACCTTCTTTCATTAAATGACCGTCATTGTCACTGATACGTAAGAGTTCTGTTTACATGCACAAAATTGCTTCATTTCTGTATTCTAGGTGAAGATATTTGCCCCCAACATTGAGCAAAGGGATGTAGTCAATCACCTAAAAGGAAGTCCAACAGATGAGAAGAGGAATGTGTTAGTTGAAAGTGCCAGACTGGCAAGAGGAAACATTCAGGATTTGGCTGAACTGAAAGTTAGTGAATTTGATGCGGTTATTTTCCCTGGTAGGTGCTTTTAAAAGAAAATCATTTGTGATTCTTCAGTTGCAAAGAATTGCTTTGTCTCTGGTGCTTTTATATTTTTAAATTCATTTAGATAATAAATTATACTCTTGAAATTGAGAGGTATGTGTTTTTTTTTTCTTTCTTTTTACTTATTTATTTTATTTTGAGGATGAGAAAATGTTTTAGCAAGCTCTCATGGGCTGACAAGTCATCTTGGTTTATTTATTAACTTATAGTTTATTAATTTAAAATGCCAGAGGGTTCTTTTGGTGTTAGATTATATATCAGACTATTCCTTATTTCTAAAGATTGTCAAGATTTAAGTACCTGCTTGTGGACAAGAGCTCAGACCAGAGTCGAAGAGTAAGGCCAGAACCTGATATTGCATGGCAGTGCCTTCATTTCAGGGCCTCTGAAATTGTTGGCAGAATAGCAGGTTGCTAAGTGGGTGATGTTCAGTGTCAGATGTGGGCACATCTTGTTTTAGTTGTCTATCTGGTCTGCTGCTAATCAAGTTACACTAAACATGTTTATGGATAATTTTTTCTTTATAGACCACAAGATTGCCTTTCAGATAGAGGTAATTGTAGTCACTTCAGAAATGAAGAAATTAAAGCATAATGAGGAAATTGTGACTTGCTCAACATCACTTTCCAGAATATTCATAAATTTGTTAAATATTACATTTACAACTGGGCTTTAGGATTGACTTTGGAATTGTTATTACTGTCTTCTGTTGTAAGGCCAGCAGAGGGAGTATGTGTATAAAGCTGGGAAGCCTACTTCCAGAGCTTTCGTGAATCGGTGACACCAGGGCTGAACTGGGAGTAGTGGATAGCAAATATTTTCCACGTTAATTTCATGCTCTATTATAACCCAGGCTCAGGGGAGTTGCAGTAATAACTCTTACAGGGAAATAAATGCTATAAAGTTTGAAAATTAAAACCTTACCTCAGAGATTCCAGATAACATTCAAAAGCAAACAAAGGGGATTGAGTGAAAGCAAAAATACTAAAAATGCAAAATTTCTTGACGTTGTCCCTTGAAATTATTCTGGAAAATTGTGTTCGTTTATTGTGGAAAAGCTGATGCTGTGCATATTATGCATAAGGAATCAAATATAATGGATGGTTACACTTATTAATAACCTTTGATAATTCTGGTAGTTCTAAATCCAGCAAATAAAGGTGCTGCAAAATGTAATCTGTACAATTACATGAAGATTAAATGCAATTAAAGGATTGTTGTAACCAACTTCTAGAAAGACAAATTAAGTGTTATTTTTAATAGGAAATTCTTATAATTCACAAGTGGCATGTCTCAGAATAGCGTATGTTACCAATTCCTTTTTTGTATTAACTGTTTTGTTTTTATTGTGTTAACCTTCTTTTATGTTTTTAACTCCAGAGGGAATTCTTGGGGGGAGCTCTCTTGTAACTGTCTAAGTATTGAACTAAAACCTCTGAGCGAAATTACTGTAGAGGGGCAAACCATTGTTTGCATTACTGCTGTGAACTGCACTCTCCTACTTTTAAGTGTTGTTGGTCTTTCCTCTAATTTCTCTCTTGCTTATTGAGGGGGTGCCTATCAGGTGGTGCAGCTTTTTCCAGTTACTAGCAAAAGAACGCAAAGTTCACAATTTCTCTGTTCATTGCTCGTCAGAGAAACATTAAGCTTTCTGGCCTGTGTAATGTACATGGTATAAAAAAATCTGCAGCTAAACTTTTAACATAATAAGCACATCATGTTACATGTGCCGAAAGCTTTCAGTATGGTAATTTGAAAGTCCTACGTATACCACGGTTATATTGTAAAAAGGAGAATTCTTTCTTGTATTGAATTTAATGGCTTTTAGCAGAGTCATACATTTGAGTATT
Source organism: Anseranas semipalmata (assembly GCA_013399115.1). Taxonomy (NCBI): domain Eukaryota; kingdom Metazoa; phylum Chordata; class Aves; order Anseriformes; family Anseranatidae; genus Anseranas; species Anseranas semipalmata. The sequence goes on along the minus strand of VXAA01004136.1, from coordinate 127,210 downwards.
TTTTTTTTATTATTTTTTTGAGGTGGATTTGGTGTGGCAAAGAACCTGTGTTCCTGGGCTGTAGATGGCAAGAACTGTACTGTCAACGAGCATGTGAACTCCACACTCCAGGCTTTCCACGGAGCTAAAAAGCCCATTGGCTTGTGCTGTATATCGCCAGTCCTGGCAGCTAAAGTCTTTCCTGGTTGTGAAGTCACGGTCGGCCAAGATAAAAATGTAGATGGAAGGTAAGAAGGAAATGGATGGAGTTAATGTATGTGGGAATTATGATTAGAAAATGACCTGTCTTCTCTGCAAAAGTCTGAGGTCTCTGGGGTCGGTAACCCTTTGGTAACTTATTAGCGACATTCTTCTCTTATTTTAAAGTTTCACTTGCATGATAATAGTAGAGGTAGTACTCTCAGGGCAGATGGACTGAATGCATGAGGTCAGGAGACTTCTTCTGCACTACGGAGTTGGAACAACTTATCCCTGAATTCAGAAATACGTTGCTCTGTGATATGCCCTATGATAGCAACATCCACAGACACATCACAATTAAACAGAGTATGAAGAATACAGATAACCTTATTTCTTGCCTAAACCATCTTTCTGCAAGCCACTGAAGGCAACAGAGGTTCCTGCACTGGCTTTATCGTGCAGCATGGGTGCTAATGAGTCACGAGATGTAGTGTCTGTCAGTCCAGAAAGTGGCAGAACAAAGCGATTTTTTTTTTTTTAATAGAATCCTGGTTGTGCAAACAAGCAGGTGACCAAGGGTATCTGGTTATTTTTTTTTCTTGCTACATTTGTGGTAATCGAGTGGCAGATTTTAGCTCATATTGAGTGAGATACAGAATTTGCTTACTCAGTACCTCTGAAGGCTTAATTCATGTTGCAAGTGTGCAAATGAAGGATAGGTAACTATCCAGTTGGCATCCAAAAACTTGGTAATTTGAGTGGCCATTTAAACTGTGCCTGTGGGGTTTTGTCTGCTCATGGATTTTTAGTGAAACTTTTCTGTTGGTAGGGGATCAGGGCCAGTTTAGGGAAAGCAGGTGAGAATAGGCCATGGCAAAAGTTGGTGCTGCTTCAAGGACTGTCAACTCCTGATAAAATTTCTGAGTGGAATCTCATATCAGCAGTGATAGTGAGGGACTGCATCTATCCCTCCATTCCTGCCTTATCCCCAGAAGATCCAATTCACTGCAGAATCCGAGTGGAAGACCTTATATAAAGGTGCTGGAAAAGGTCTAACGTGTCTGCAAGTTCAGCTGGCATCTCAGAAAATGTTGAGGATTAGTTATTGCTGCACTTGGTATCACCTTATAAACATATTGAAGATTGTTAAACAGCATTGTACCTTTGAGCATACCGTGACTGCATTTTAAGAGATACTGGATCAGTTGTTATAGGGAATGGGGATAATCTGATGGTGAAAATCTGTTTTACTCCCTTGTCATCAATTACAAAGTCCTTAAACATTGTCACGTAATGTTCCTGTTGTTCTCTCATTCACATTAATGTTGGCAGAACTATATGGCTATATCATCTCTTTTTCATGTTAATTGCCATCTTTTTTTATTTACAGATTTCCTGATGCTGAAACAGCATCTGCTATAGCAGAGCTTGGATGTAAGCACATTTGCAAAGATGTAAGTGAATCCCATGTGGATAAAGCCAATAAAATAGTTACTACCTGTGCTTTCATGTGCAAGGCTCCTCTGCATGAAATCTTTGATGGAATTGGAACAATGGTAGAGGAAGTCCTGAAACTTGCCTGACTGGGAGTGTACAGACTTCTGCAAGGAAATCAATGTAGCAAAGCATGAGCATTTAGCTTCTTTTGATGGTATTAATAAAATAATGCAGCTATCAAACTTAACTGTTCTTGGTATTTTTTTTTTAATCTGTAATACATCAGATAGTTACTGCCAAGCTTATCGTATTTGTTTCTCCTTTAAAATGGAAAGCAAGTGTTGAAGTTGTTGTGTTTGTTTATTTTACGAATTCAAATGTATTCAGTCTTGATAAGTAATGTAGGTAACTTCCTCATCCAATGGGGTCTTATCACATCACTGCTGATTATCAGTAATTTACATTTGGTATTACCCAGGTATAATTACAGGTGACATGGCTGTAAATGTCTGTATATGTTCAGTATAGATGAGTAATTCAATCCTACCTTTCTAATCAAAGGGGAGAGAATTTTTTTCCCGCAAGTCGTTAAGCAAGCATAACTAATGGATTTCTGAAAAATTTTTAGAGCACCCAAGATGAACTAACTTTATAAACCAAGAGTCAGAGGCTTAAGTACAAATTAATACTTTGCATGTGGAAAATACACAACTTTTGCTCTAATAAATGAAATCATTTGGGGTTTATTTACTAAAATGAATTAGCTTTATTTTGTGACTTAAAAAAAAAAAAAAACAAAACTTTTTGCTTACATACTTTAGTGCCCTAAAGTAGGTACACTTTATATATCTTAAGACACCTGCTTTGATCTTACAAACGTGGGCAAAGGTCAGCCTCTCTTAGAAGCACAATCTTTCAAGGCCCTGTCCAAGTAAAAGTGGTGAGACTCGAGGGAACTAATCAAGGTGAGTTGATTGTCACTGTGGACACTTAGGGGTTTCAGCATAAGAAGTGTTTTGATATTTACAAGTCTCAGTCTCTCATAACTAATGTACTGTAGCCCATGATTTGTGGTGTCTGCAGTAATCCTCTAAACATGGCATCACTGATTGTTGCTGAATGGTTATGAAAGTAGAAAGACAGCAGATAATCTTCTGTAGTAAACAGCTTGAGCATAAACCTGAAACATGGCAGAAGCAGTTTTCTTATTAAAACTTGTGACTGTTCACAAGAGCAGAGTATATCTTTTAACAGGACTACACTTGCATCTATGCAGTCAGAAAATGCAGGACTATAACAACCTGTCTCACCTTAAGATGTTTCTTGCCTATGAAGAATAAATACCCCACAGCCTAAACGCACATCTGTTAAAAGTTTCTGGTCATCTCTGTGGCCACTGCTGGGTAATGTGGGGCTGAATGTCTTGTTGAGCCAGCGCCTTGTAACTGAAGTGGCAATACAGCAGGAATAAACCTGTACTATTAAGCAGCCAAAAGATGGGGCTGGGAAATAATGCTTTTAGGACTAGGAGTGTAGAGTTGTCCTTGCTCTGCAGCTGGCATGGTCAGGAAGGGCACTAACATGCCAGTCTTGATAGCAAAGCCTGACGTATTGCAGAGTATTAAGAGCTACTACTCTGTTTGTTTGGTGTATTTATTTTAGCACAAACGTCATAGCTCTGATGTAGCAGGTGGCCTCTTCAAGGAGGCTTTATAGCTAAATGTACAGAAATACATATTTAAAGGCTTTTATTTTTTGTCCTTCTCACAGTGGTGTTTCTCACAGAGACAGCATTTCCATACTCGTCCAGAATTTGGATTTCCTTTATGAAGTGATTTAGCAGAAGCAGAGCGTGCAGAGTTTTTTTTGGCAGAAGACTAGGAAAATTTTTGTGTAGCACGCAGGCAGTGTTCTGCTTCTAGAGGTATAAAGATAATTGAAGTAGACTGTGCCAGCGGAAGATCTTCAGCCTTCCTGAATGAATTGTGCATGTAATTTCTAATTAGCCAAAAAACAGAATATTGGACTGAGCACGGCTCTTGTGTTACCCAAGTCCAATTCAGAAGTGCCTGAGTCACTAAGAGCTTTTCCTGAATTTTGTTTGCTTTGTGAATAGCATCTAGCTATAAGTTGTGATGTTCAAAATAAGTGCAGTTTCTCTGACAGTGCTCTAGCTGGCTGTCCTGATAAAAACATACTTAATACAGAACAGTCCTTTACTTTTTCCAGATTGTACACAGTCTCTATAATGCCTTCTATGGCTTCTGTGGGGAGGACTTCAGAAGCATTGGATAGAAATTTTTTCTCCAAGTCCTCCTTTTTCAGAGGTTTCCTCCAGTGTCCATAGAACGTGTCGCAGCGGTCGCTAATCCTGTTGCCGTCCTGAAGCACAACAGTCACTTCGCAATAAAGGCTGTCGAAGCTAGGTTTGTTGTCAGGAGGGTGCTCTAGCTGTGTTTTGCGGAGAAGCTCCTGCAAGGCTGGCCGGTGGATGTTCTCACTGGCAAAGGACTGGACTGACATGCTGCCATCCAGCAAAGCAGAGCAGGCAACGAACTGGAAGGAGTGTCGAGCTTCGTGTTCTGAGCTAGGGTTGGGTCTGTTCACGTATTTGACTTCTGGGACTTTGACAATGACTTTCTCAATTTTATCAAGGGGAAGCAAGCTGTTGCTGCTCTCCACAAGCTTCCTCCTAACAGAAGATGCTGCATCAGCCACCCAGTGCGTTCCAAGATGGGCAGGAAAGCGTTTGATGGCGACATCTTGCTGGTCCAACAGCCAGGCATAGGACTGCAAGGTTGGCAGAGTCTGGGGGTTGTAATCTGTGTAAAAGGCACCCATACCCGACTCCAAGTCCAAGATCTGTTTGTTTCCTTGAAGATCCTGTGATGCTAAGCAAGCTGCTTCCAGTCCATGCTTGGCAGCATTGCCAATGTGGAGGGGCTTCGTTTGGGTTGCTGCATTAGCCAGTGGGGCACCTGCATAGGAGGCAGCAATAGCCAAGGCATTTTTACATTTCACCTGGTCAAGACCTAGCAGTTTTGCACAAGCTGCTGCACTCCCCATTGTACCAACCACAGTTGGTGGGTGAAACCTGAGAAAACAAAATCTCTTCATTAACATATTTCAGAAAGTCACTCAAATTCACTATATACGCAAGCTTCAATTTCCCTTTACTGCTGGGGGAGGTGGACTGGACTGTAAAGAAACATACATACATAATTCAAGTGTGGTCCTAATGGAAGAAATTGCTGCTTTTCCCCAGGATCAAGTTAAACTGGAATAATACTGCTTGTAATAGGGCCTCCCCAGAAAGCAACTGGAAAGTTAGAACTGCTCATAGTTCAAGGTATACTGAACAGAAAAATGGCAAAAGCGTCACAGTTGTTACTCATCTATAAATAATTATCCATACTGGAGGATGCAAGTTCTGTTATTCCGAACCAGTTTTGCAGAATTGGTGGAAGGAAAACATGGAAGATAGCAAGGAGACATTGAGTCCATCCCATGCTTCAAGGGCATTTCCCCCAAGCACACCCTGCCTTCTCGGGCTATGAGCCCAGTGTGGGTGACTCCAGGCTGCTTAGAGCAAGTGGGGCATGGTCGTATGTGTTCTTGAGAGCTGGAGACCCGTGCTGTTAAATGTTGCCCTTTTGCTGCTCTTTTTAATTAATAGAGAGATCAGCAGAGCCTTCTTGTTAGCTGATCAGTCTCAAAAAGAAATCTATTACCCAAGCAGTAAGGAGTCACGTAAGTGTATTCACATTTAAGATTCGCTTGAAGGTTTCCAAAATTGCTGGACAACCAACAGAAAATATGATTAACTATGCCATTTGTATTTTAACTGGCGTTTAATTAAGTATATTAACACTTGCATTCAACTTTCTACTTGAAGTATTTTTACGTACCTTTTGGGAATATTCCTGGCTTCATTGGAAAAGCGTAGCAACCTGCCTTGCACCTCAATTCCCACATTGAAAGCTAATAGCAGATCAAGACCTGAGATTTTTTTCTTCTGAGGAAAGGCCTCGGAGAGAGCAATCACAGCAGGAAGCACAGCCCCAGATGGGTGCGTGGCTGGATGCCATGTGTCATCAAAATCCATGGAGTGCACCTAACAGAAAGAAAAGCCTTGGTTTGTCATCAGCGATAAACTCTGACTTGGTAAGATTGTCTAAGTCAAATGAGAATAGTGTAGCTGGTGTAAAAAAGACTGAAAAACTAGATTTTCCTTAGAAAGCAAAGCTTAAGAGGTCTTTCTTCTAAGTCCTTTACTCCCAACATGTCTGTATGAGAAGTGGAAATGCAATATAAAGCATTCAGAATGCTTTATAATAAAGCATAATTCTAACTCAGGTTGTACCAGTCTAAAACCAGTTTGACAGTGAATCTTCTTTTCTACAATAGGCTTTTGCTGCTTTAATTAGATGGTATAATTATGGTATAATTCAAGCAGCAGTTCTAGGTCTGCCATGTGAACGGTGAACTTTCACTTTCCCCAGAGCAGTATACAAACGTGATGAACCGAGTTCCCCTGTGCTGCAACTGATGCTGGCATTAGGGCTTACCCCACTAAAGCTATAGCGGCCCAAGTCCATACCGCTAACAAAGCTATATCAGAATAACTTCTCTGGTGCAACCATCCACATGGCAACTGGCACAAGCCTGCAAATGTACATCAGACTTTAGCCTGAATTTTCATCACATGAGAACAGACCTGTTGCACGAGGAACCAGATTGCCGGGAGTTCCTGGAAGTAGGAGAAACCTACAGTCTTAAAACTGGGACAAGCTGCTTAGCTTAAGAGTTTCCAGAGGTGCCTTCTCTTTCCCACACCCAGACCCCAGCTTTTAGGCATTCCCATAAGTCCTAAAGAATGGAGAGCATCGGGAACAGCATTTTTAGTTATATAGTACCACCTCAAAATCCAAACCCTCACACCTATTTGCCCACGTCTTCCTTCAGAGGTTTACCAGCTGGCAATGCTCAGCGCTTGCCCTGTAATGCTGGGCGTACGCTCGTCTGTCAAACTCCAGCTCGGGCTGCAAGGAGTGCCCTTCTGGACAGACAGAGGGAAATCCAGTTCCTGCCTTGAAGAATTCTGATGCCAGCTGTGAGGATGCCCTGCACGTGGGATAACGAAGACCGTGTCTAATACCCAGTAAGCTGTGTTCCTGGTGTCTTCAATAAGCGCTTAGAACTGACCTGTGACTGAGATGTAAACTGAAACAACCACATACATGCGAACAGCCACATTGGAATATCTCACTGGCTGCTGAGACGTACTGTATCTCATTTCCAAGGTAATTTTTTCTATACTGGAAATGAGGTGTAAGATTAGGTTTACCAGCTGGCAAACACACAAATTTAGATAGGCTTAATACATCATTTCCTTGGATGGTCACCTTCCCTAGTTTTGCATAATTGCCAAATTTGTCTACTCCCACCTCTTGGTGCATCTGTTGATTTCACCTGGTTTCAGCCTAAATCTGAATTTAGACAAATTTCTGGGAAGTCAATTGTTGCTTTACTGGCAAAGTATGTGTCCAAAATCCATAACTGGCTTCTGGAAACTGCATGACTGAAGATTAAATTGTTCTGCGATATATTTATGATATTGTATGTGTGTATGTATATGTGCATATGTCTGTATCTGTGTTTTTCTGTTACTATATTTTGCCATCTGGAGTGAAATCTGCTGAAATCAGTGAGAGCTAGACCATCTTTTTGTTACGCAGTTGCTGTAGCGAGGCAGTAACAAGCTGTAGAGTTCTGGCCTTTGAGAACAGCCCTGAGTCCCAAATTAAAGGTAAAGGATGCAGATATATACTATACCTCGAGCCTGATCTCACTGGAAGAAGGTTGAAGCACATTAGGAAAAGAAACTAGTGAAGTTTTGTATTAGGCTTCAGACACAAGAATAAAGTAAACTACGATTTTTAGGAGCATTCTGTTCTCTGGAGCGAGAATGGAATCAATTAGTGTGATTTAAGAGCAAATAAAAGAGCATCTCTTACAGCCACTCCATTCACAAAAGCTGCATACAGAGGAGGCAGTCGGAAATCCAAGTGGCCCCAGATGGTACTGGATATATCTGAGCTGTAGATCTGGAACAAATTGACATCAATTAATTCAAAGTCCTGGACCCAAGAATAAATGTGCACTGTATCTCTGATGTAACTGAGATCAGATCCGACCCTCTTGGGACTCAGTTTCCTGATCACTTCTGTCAAGGACCCTTTCCACCCAAACAGATCACAGGGGGCAGGCCAACGCCATGGACCTGGCCATTCGGTACCTTCACAAAACCTCTGGCCATTGGTGTCCCTTCTCACCACTCATCAGCAGTTCCCTCAGGGCTGTCATCATCTTGTTGGGGAAGATCTCCAGTAAAAGGTTATGTCTTTCAACATTTTAGTAGACCCAGGGTAAATGCTATATGGCCTCCTGATGCTGGTACCCCCATGCTCTAAAGGGCACTGTTCCTCTCCCTTTGATGTGCAGATCCTTTAGCCTTAACAAAGAGGTCTTTATGAAGTTAAATAAAAGGGCATAGCTACTACAAGTTGGGGAAGGCGGATATCTCTGTGCAAGGAACCTTATTGTCACACAGTGTCCTCTAGCCCGAGCCCAACTAGCCAGGTATTACCAGTAAAACAGCAGGCTAAACTCCTCCTCACTGATGTGATCCTATGTTGGGAAAGGTTCTCCTTGGGGTCAAGTATTCCTTTAGTTTAAGCAGTGCAAGACTGGAGGAGAAACATGACCAATGTACCTCAGATGACAGTTGTGTTTTGTGGACTGGAAATAAGCCAATACTAACTTTTCATCCATTTAACCATCCCTTATGTTGGAAAGTCCAGTGCTAAGTAATGTTTGCTTTGCTCTCATAGGTGAAAGAAAGGAAGGGATTCTTAATTAACTATGTTCTGCTTGTGGTGGGGAGTCTTAGTATACAGTCTGCTACATAGACCTTTGCCCATCCAGAGTTAAAAGTAACTTGAAGTTTCCCTATCTCCAGTGGGAAGAACATTGTCCCTCTCTTTCCATCCCCAAAAGAATTTCACAATGACAAAGTTTTCCCTTATAGCTCATATTTTCCTTTGCTTTTCTTGTAGGTAAGCCTTAGGATATGCTATGAATGCCAGACATCTTACTTTGCTGTACTGTTTCACTTTGTGGCAGACCTCGGTGCTGGTACCCAGAAGCCCTACTCCAAGAGTATCCAGAATCATTCGCTTGCTTCTCTGAATGACTTGGTCTGTCAGGTGGCTTGCATTCAAACCGTGAATCACATTGGCAAAGTTTCCTGTGACTGTCTGAGGGGGGAAAAAAAAAAAAAAAGATGTTTTCCTTCATTAAAAACAACAAGAACAAGAACACCACCAACACCACTTTTTCTTTTTCTTTTTTTTTTTTGCTTTCTGTCTAGGGTTATGGCTGAGCATGCTGGCCATTTCTGGCATAACATCCCTGCTTACACGAATTGCATCAGCAAAACTAAGGCTTGAATTCTTCCTCTTTTTGTTCCGAGAAATGCCATATTGTTATTTATATTTTGGTTTTACTTTCTCTGGTGTCCTTATCTGTTCTCTATTTCTGCTGCTTCCTCCTTAAGTCCTTGAGGCTAAGTACTGCAGGTGATGTAACTTTGCAAGACATATATATATATATATATTATATATATATTTATGTGTATATATATACACACACACGTATAGATACATATACTTATAAAGAAACACAAGCAAAAAGCACCTGTCTTTCCATAGCACCTTTTCATTGCAATTGAAGTCAGTGGGAGTGTGGCAGTTCAGGCCAGCACAGCCACTAGCACTCAAGGAGGCAAGATTTAATCTCCCTGAGAAGCAGAATTACTGTCACAAGCCTTGCTGAGCTTGGTGCTCAGTGGGAGATGGGACTTGGCAGCGCTGCCTTGCACCCGCTGTTCCAGGCTCCCAGCTCCTATTGAACTCCAGCTCAGCTGCAGTTCCAGCTTTTCTCCAAGGCCAGATCTCACCTCCGTGAAAAGCACTGACTCCTTGTTCCTGGCTCCTGCTGATCTGGGAATTATATTTCTAATTCTTTTGCTTTCCCATTGAGCATTGACCCATTATGCAAACTCAGCCTGCCTCTTCTTGACTGGAGCTGTTAGCTGCTGTTAATACCTCTATTAGAAACACTCTTTCTTTGGAAATTGTCTCTTCCTATTTACCCTCATCCTTCCCTTTCCTCTCCTCCCTTACATACGTCCACACACAGTGATAATATTTCCTCTTGGCCTTCATTTTGCTAAGTTAAATAATGAACTGTGCTGCTCTCTCCTTTATAATACAGGCTCACCCCACTAGGCTAGCAGCTTTTCATTGCGTTCTTCCAATTGGATTTATCTCTTCTGGCAGTGGTGACCAGAACTATATAGAATCATAGAATCATAGAATGGTTTGGGTTGGAAGGGATCTTAAAGATCATATAGTTCCAACCCCCTGCCATAGGCAGGGACACCTCCCACTAGACCAGGTTGCCCAAAGCCCCATCCATCCTGGCCTTAAACACTTCCAGGGATGGGGCATCCATTATTTCAGGTAAGTTCTCACTGAGCTCTGTGCTAAAGCATTAAGACTATCTTGAGGAATACAGGACATTTAAAGCAGGTGAGCCACATATCCCACAGTATCATGCACAACCACTGAACATGTACAGTGAGGATACAAACAGAAAAGTTCATCTTACAATGCAAAGAAACAAGACTGTACCTTTGCCCACATCTTGGCGGGATGGTGCGCGGTCCCAGAGAGAAGTAGTGAATGAACGATAGCCAGGGAGCAGGAGAAATCACTCTTTCACTGCTTATATATGTGTGTTTGGGGTGGGGGAGGTCTTATTAAGGTTCTTCTTGTGTTCATCTTGTCCTGCCCATTTCCTCCTCTGCCTGGAAATGTTCCTTTTTCTTCACTTTCAACTTTCCTGTGACTAACTGGCATAAACTACTGGCATGTGTGCGATAGGACTTTGCCACGTTCACGTTCACGTGTCATGTGTAAACTGATATATGTGATATTTTATTACCAGATAGAAACCAGTATATTGATTTGAATGTCTTACATTTGGGAGCATGGAGGAAAGAGGTCCACCAGGTGTGTCACGCTGACCCTGGGGAACCCCGGTACGCCATGGGTAACTTTACTGGCCAGGAGAGCAGTCATCCCAGCACCAGACTACAGGGTAGCAAAGGCTGTTTTAACTTAAACATCCTATTATGTTCCTTTTTTTTTTTTTTCCTTTTTTTTTTCCTTTTTCTCACTGTATCTGTCTCCTGTATAATACACACAGTTCAGACATGAGCACTGTGTACCACCAGAATTTCAGACCATATGTAGGGTTAGTTTCTCTTGGCATTTGGTAGTGCTTTAACACTACGACTCACTATATGAGAGCAAATAAATCAGATTCCTTCCCACTAGCAAGTTTTCTGCATCTCAGGCAAGGAAGTCTTCCCTGAGGAAGGAGGGACTTCTCCCATCACCAGTTTAGGGATTTCGCTGCTGTGGGAATCTCAGACTACTACAAGGTAGTGAGTGAGAAATCCATGCCCATCCCATCAGGAATCATCATGCCATCCCATCAGACCCCAGAAGGGCATGAATAGAGGCCACTGAATACATCTGAAATGAAAAAATAATATATATCTGAAGTTTGGGTACCTTCTGGATTTGGGAACAAAGTAGCATACCTTTTCAGAGATGCAGTCTTGCACTTAGGTGTTTGCTGCCTAAAACTTACTTATAGGAGCCTCAGCCCCTTGAGTGCAGCCTCAAATCATTTTGTAAAGCTTTCTCCAGCTCCTGAGGGCTTCCAGACAGAGAACAGCATAGATCTATAGGTGAAGTTTTACATTGATTTTAGTGGATCTAACTACTACAGAAAGGGACAGTCCTGTTCCAGGTTGCATCTTCTCCCTGCTCCTGTCCCTGGACATGTAGTTCTCCCTGTGCCACCTGTGATGCTCAGCAGACCCCTTTCTGCATCCCTCCAAAGCCAATTCAGGGATTCTCAGCTGTCAGCAGTGTGCTGTGAGATTTGGGGAGGGCATGGGCATGTACAAAGAGGTGGGAGGGGATCAGTTGTTCCTCAGCCAGCTCCAACCCAGACATCTGCCTATTTTGCCCATGCCTCATTATGGATATCATCTTCAGGTGCCTAACTGGAGGCTGAACATTGCGGTAGGTAACAGAGTGCCTTAAATGGTAAAAGCAGCAATGTATTTGTTCATGGATCTAGCCAAAGAGCCCAGGCCCCAGGACTCCTAAAACCCAGCCCTACAAACACGTACATGCTTCTATACTGGCTAATGCGCATTACATGCAGGCTCCATTTGGAGCCTTGGTCCTGTCTTTCTCTTAAACGTGAGCAGCTATTCAGCACGGCTACTAAACCTCTTCCCACACAAGTTTCTCTGCGAGTACACCACAGCTTCCTCACTCATGCATGCATAACCTACATCTACATAAAACATCCCAACAGCTTTTCCTAGTTCCTGGGCGAGATGTGCACTTCAGCCAAATCCTGACCCCATGGGGAAACAGAACCTGCAGGTACCTCAGTGCTTCTTCCTTGCCCCTTCATTTCCATACTAAGGGAAACCTCAGAGGTAGCCTAGATGTGCTGAAAAATTATCTTTGGCCCTGACATTGGAGCATAAAAATCCAGCCCAGCTAATGGGATCGCTCACATTGACAAGGTTGGCAACAGTTAGAAAGGTTAATAGAAGTTAATGCTATTAGACTGAAAAAGGGAAATATTTTGTTACCTTTCTCCTTCTGTTCTTCCAGCTCACTCTTCCCTCCAGAAAAAAAATGAAAGAAAATATCTGAATCTCAGAACCACACATCAACGTGATTGAGGTTGGAAAGGACCTCTGGAGGTCATCTAGTCCAACCCACCTCCTCAGCAGGGCCACCTAGAGCAGGCTGCCCGGAGCTGTGTCCAGTTGGGTTTTGAATATCTTCAAGGATGGAGGCTCCACAACCTCTCTGGGCACCCTGTAACAGTGTTCGACCACCATAAAATAACATATTCAATAAAACATATTCAAACCCTCAAGTCAGTCCTCTTCCAGTCCTCTTTTTCCTCTACCTTTGGGATATCATTTATAATCCCATCCCATCCCATTTCTCGTTTTCCTCTTCCGCCTTTGGGAAAGAGTGAGACAGAAGTGAAATTTGAGCATCTCCTTGAGCCCTCTGTTACTAATTATATTTGGGAATTTTTCTGACATAAGCAATTTGGGACCCTTTGCATTTCCCCTGACATCTCCAGTGGAGGGAACTGTGAATACAGCTGAACAGATGAAAAATATGAGAAAACTATGCGGCAACATAACTCCTGATGGCTCTAATTTATTACTCTAATGACTAAAGCCCACAGTCAGAATGGAGCAAAAAAGGCTCATTACTCTTTCTATCTCTAAAAGGCACGGTGCAGTGCCAGCCTGCAGGACTACATCCTCCATCAGTAACTCATTGTGCCTCAAAACAAGGTGTATGCTGCAACTTCCAGCTTACGCTATTTTATTACCACCTGACATTTAGAAACAGCAATTACAGGAAAGAAGTACAGAGGCCCAGCTGTCTTTATGCCCATGTCAAGAGACAAAAGTGAATTCAAATGGGAGCCAGAACTTGTGATATGCTTTGCAACGTGATTTGCTGTCACATGCCACTGGCTAATCTCAGATACATGGTCACTTCCTTCTCTAACTTTGATTGCAATATGGATTGTCCAATACTTTGCAATAATAACATCAGTATTTTTAGGGACTGAACTGAGACATTATGAGAAAGTGACTTCTTTTTTTCTTTTTTCTTTAAAAAAAAAAAGGAAGTGATGCTGTAAATGCACAAAATTAAATTGCCTGGGAGACTGATTTTCAAAATGGGGTCTACAGACCTTCAAGTCAGGAGCACGCTGTAGCCTGAGAGGGAAAGGAAAGCAGCATGGTTATCACCACAGGGGGAAAAGGCATCTATAAAAAGTCTTGTACCTCCACAGGAGAATTTGCAGGGCTCTAAATAGAAGACGGTTGAAAATGACTGACTGAGAGTTTGGCACAGGCTGTCCACTCCCGACAAAGGGAATCTGCTGCTTGCCTCTTCTTTGACTCAATGTGCATGGTTCAGCAATTTGGGCAGAAAAATTGTTAACTAGCAAGCGTGATGGAAAGACAAAATGCATTCATCAAAATGCCATTTGTAACATCGTGCGTGGCTACAATAATGAGCTGTGTTGATTACAGAATGGCTTTAGAAAACCAGTGCCCCACAGGGCCCATTTTCTCCTGCTGACATCACATTTTTAAGCTGTTTTTTCTCCTTTTGCCTCTAGTTATTTTAGGATAAACTCTGCCCACACCTGCAAGCTGTATGTTTGCAACTGAAAGCACTATCTGGCCTCAGTATTATGCTCCTTTTGTCCTAAAGAAATATAAAAAATTATGCCAAAATACAGAGGCCAGGCTTCCTGTCCTCTAAGCCAATTTTTAAGATATGGCTTTGTTCATGGGCTGCGCTAACACAAGAAATTGGGAGACAGGTACCGATGTGCTTTGCTTACAGAGCCTCTGCTATTCTTAATGATCTGCAGACACCTTGTAATTGCAGGACCTGGCCCTTTCCCCTCTACTGAGATATTTTAAGTATAGTAAAGAAGTGAGAATTTTGTTAGGGCAGAATCTCACCTGGAATAGATGGTTTGATCTAGATCCTGTTAACAGCCATACAGCTATAAATCTTGGGACCCTGTAATTCTGCCCCACTATCATTATGCTCTCCCGTGCCTCTTCTTGCCCAGCCCTACCTTCCCGTGTTCACTGTAACAGCAGTTACTGCTCCAGCCAGACTGTCGAGACAGCAACAATACACGGCAAAAGCAATGGGCAATGATTGCACCACAAAACATATAATTCTGGAAATTTCTAGTCTATATCAGTTCTCTTATTCACATACTTGCACAACCAATGACAACTGCAATGCAATCTCTGAGAGGTTACAAC
>VXAA01004136.1:88636-112490 GCA_013399115.1 Anseranas semipalmata | reverse complement strand
TTTTTTTTTTTTTCTCCAAACTCCTCACTGCAAATCTTGGAAGTGCCAGGCCATATTCCGGTAAAGCTTGCTACGAGTGAATACACCAGGTCTACAACACGCTGTTCTTCTCTCCTTCATAAGTTACCCGTGCTACTTCTAAAGACAAGTCCACGCAGTCCATTTAAGCTTGTATATGTTGATTTGCTTGCACGAGTTGTAAGACAGCAGTACCAAACATGACTCAGATTACCACATAGGATCTTGTTCAAGACAGATCAATCACCTCGGTATAGACATACCATGTATATACCGGTATATAGACATACCAGTATAGACTCGCATCGCTCCACTAATAGCAAAAGCATGTTTGAAGCTAAAGAATATATCAGATGATTAGGCAAGTCCGTCTGACACTACTTATGGAGTAGTGTGAAGAGACCTAAACTATAATAACATGGGAAGACATTGCAGGTCCATGAAATTCCTGTTGACCTTGTGTAGATGTTAGGTCTCACCTGTACTGTATTCTTCACCTGTAAGAGTAGTGCTGATGGCAATGCGAGGGGCTACACCATACTTGGCTGCCTCTGGTTCGCAGCACGGCGGTTCAGGAGCAGGAGGTGGACAGGAGGGTGGCACAGCCAGCCCCAGGCCCCTGAGATCTGCCTCTGCTGGCTGGGGTACTACCTCTTCTCCCCAGCTTCCCGCAGCCAGCCTCCCACAGCTTGCCTTCATCCCACTGTAGCTTCCCACCCTATTTTCTAAAGAAATGGGGTTACCACAGCTAGTAGAAGGTGGCTGTAGGGTTTCCATAGGGCATGGCCTCCAGTTTGAATAACAGCAACAGGTGTAGGAGACCACATAGGCTTTCTGTATGTACGTGGACTTTGCGATAACTTCTCTTTGCTGATGATTTTGGCAGCCTGGAGCAGCCTGTACCACACCTGCTCTCTTAATCAAAGAGCAGTCAATGATGTCTATATTAAGTGGCTAAAATACTACCAGATGTCTTTGTAGGACTTGTGTCATTTGGGGAGATGATATTACTCAACTAGCAAAAATTCAGAATTTGATTAGCAGAAACCAAATTAGAGTGAATGCATGTAGGAATGTGGCAATTTTAAGTAAATAACCAGCAGAACTCTGGTAGTGCAAATGAAGCATTAGTCACTGCACTGAACTGCTGCATCCTATGTAGAAAGGTGCTCAGCAAAGAGACCTTCCTGACTCTTTCAGATGTCCCGACGCACCTATTCACAGTAAGCCTGCGGTGGCAGGCCGGGGGGGATGTGGATATCTTGATCTAGTACACAAAAAAAGTATACAAAAAGTGTACAAAAATTACAGGATATAAGAACCTCTCTGCATCTAAATTGTTGCTCAGGGATTTTGAACCCCCCAGGGAAGTATCCCAGACACCATCACAAACTTCTGTCTGCATGGGAAGGGCTAAAGTAACACCTAAAGCATACACAGCAAAACCGGCATGAATGATATAAAACACTCCGCTTCAAAATAGGCTTTGGGTGAAAAATCCACCTAATCTTATGGGATTCAATCATTTACCTGTCAGCAGCTGCAGAAGCACTTGAGACAGGTACAGGGAGATGCTGTGCATTGTGGCAGAGTTGTTCCTCCAGCTTTCACTGCAGATGCTCTCTCCCCCTCCTATCTGCTTAGTCCCTCACAAATATAAACCCTCTGAAAGGATTTAAACAACGAACCACACTGCAAAAGCCACAGAATCCTTGTTGCTAATGTATTGCTCATCCTGCAAGGCTGTCAAATATATATATATATTTTTCTTTGTCTCTTCATTGTTGGACTGCATCATCTGCTCCGGCAACGTGCTCTCACTGAGGTCCCAGAGGCAGCTCAGGTATCCCATGAGCTACATGAATCTTGCTGTCTTTTAGCATCCTGTGCTCTCTTTTGGGACACTCCAGTAACCAAAGACTTTTTCCTTGTCTCTGGTTATACATAGTTAAAGTATGCATTTTCCACCTCTGATAGATTTTTAAAATGCCAGGAAACATTGCAAAACATCCTGAAATTACACATTAAATGTGGCAGTCTATGATTTATAGTGTAATTATAAAACATGCCACGGTGGTTATTAGTTGTGAGATTAAGTATTACATGTTTCAGACTGTAAAACATGCTGGAGAATTTCTAACTGTGATTGTGTATTCATCTCTAAAGAGAAAATGGGCATAATTACACCAACATTTCTAAAATGGAGAAATAGCTGCAAAAAAAATGAAGAAAGGATATATTTGAAGACAAGAGCTGTAAAAAAATAAAGCGTTTATACTATTACACTTTCCTAATGGAATATTTAAACAGAAGCTAATGATTTGATTTTAATTGGTCTTTTTTACATAAGCAGCATTTGAAGAATCTTGGTTTTTAGAATTTATATGACGCTACTTTTCCCCCACATTACTCATCTTCAGCATAGTAGATTAAGACAGATGCAGGAAGCATTAAAAATCAAGGAAAATAACTACTTTCACAAAATGAAAGGAATGATTCTGTAACCTTTGATCATCTGTGTTGACTCTTCAGCATCAGCAGGGTTTAAAACTATACACATAAAATGGTACCTAGTGTCAGATGTAGTGGAGCTCAAAGAATATTTTATCTATCTTTTTCCTGCCCCACAGTATTTGAAGATGTCCTTCCTCATGTGTCCTTGGAAGTTGCAGGAGCAATGGAGTTAGCTGTAAGGAAAAAAAATGCTGTTTTGAGTCATTGTAATTTTTATTAAAAGATATATATATATATTAAACATCATATTCAGTGTGAAGGTACAATGTTAGTTGTACCACCAACCCACACAGCTTATCCTATTGACGTTGGTAACTGTTCTGAATGGCACAATGGCAGCACTATGACTTCGGTTTTAATATAATGAGCAACTAAATAACCTTATTCTGCCTTTCTACAATTAGGTTTCCCATTTCTGCAGTATGGCTGTTTCCATTCTTTATCAAATTGGACAGTTATGAAGTCTGTTTTCTTTGGGGATATTTTTTGCCTTTTTATTTGCTTGCTTTGTTATGGTATTTTACTAAACTCTGGGGGAAAAATCAGAAGAGAAAGGAGGTGCATATTTTTTCTTCAACTGATTGACTGAGTTGCAAATGAAGGAGTAGGACATCAACACAAGTGCAGTGGGGCATGAGTCATACTGTTCAACTAAGGATACACAGGGCAGGGACAGCGCAAGGCTGTTTTATGGTAAAAGGAAAGCAGGCAGCTTCCTTGGGTGGCAACTTTTAGGAGGCATCTTGCTGCTGAAGTTGCCTACAAATGAAAAGATAAAGCTGAGTTTTTTTTTTTTTAAGCTTGATCCACCCATCCCTGCCTTGTACTTCTATGTTCCTCTGCTGCAGCTGCTGCTGCCGCCAAAGGAAGGGCTTCTTAGGAGGAACGAGGTGGCTGATGCTGAGAAGTTGTTTTTCCTCGCTGCTTCCTGGTGTCTCGCCCTACTACCCTAAGCAGCAAGGACTCTCCATCGTCCAAGCACAACACAGCCCTGCACTGCCCCGTTTCCCCCTGTGCTAACAAGGTCCAGGCATATTTCCCCATTCTTTTCTGCTCCCTGCAAATCTGGGAGGCGTATCCAGTCAAAACCAGCTAGGGAAAGGGTATGCTTGTTTGGGGGAGGGTGAAGGAGCAGAGGAAAGAAAAGGCACGGGAATAAAACATGTCCTGTCTCTTAGGATGCTGGCAGAGCAAGTCTTTGTGGGGCAGGGAAAGGTGAGTGGTAGAAGGGGAAGAAAGAGACCCCAAGCCTTTCTATGTTCCCATCCTTCAAGCTCCACTGATTCCTCCCAGCTACCCTCATCCCAGCCCCCAGAGACGTGCTTTATGCTGATTTTGCCTATGCTGCTGAGAAGCTGAATAAATCACTGCTGTCTGGGAGGGGTGAGCTTTGGCGATCTTCTCGTACATCCCTCAGCATCAGCCGGCTGAGAAGGGAGATGCCCCTCTGCTTAATGGACCCTCCCTGAAATAAAGGGCAACTGCTCCAGTCTCTCCGTGTTTTATAAGGAGCTGGTGCACTGGGGCACAGGGCAGTATCTGCTGAGCTGTTTGATGGAGGAGTAACCAGCTTGCCCAGACAGCATCTGCAGCTGAGCCTGAATTGGTAGCCAGTGCAGCGCAACAGTGAGGTCCACACCTTCCACTGCAGTTCACATGGGGTTTGTGGCCACCTCGTTGGTGCTGGCCCTTGGCATCTGCTCACACGGGCCAGGCTGGCTGCGCTGCATGTCTCCCCGAGCCAGGGATATATGGCTTTTTGTCCCCCTCGCTTTCTTTGCTGGTGGCATTTGGCTTCTTTCTTCCTGACCCTCAGGTCAGTAGAGAGCAATTCAGAATGTGGGGGCCGTGTCCAGCTGCCTGGCACATCTGGAGCAGGAGCTGCTCAGCAGTGGTGGCAGCAGCTCCTTCCTCCACTGGAGCCAGGCTCTGCTGGAGCTGTCTCCCTCTGCTTTCTTGACCATGTGTGCAAAGACCTAGGGCAGGTGGGCCTTGTGCTATTAGTCCTCTGCTCCTGACTTCATTCTGCCCGCGCCATCATTTCTGGTCTCTTTCAGACACAGTAAGAAGTTGACTTTGTTCTAGAGACTTCTCTTGGGTGCTACATGGGAATCCCCAACATGGGAACCGAGCATGTTGATGACTGCTCTTGAGATGTGGCCGAGAAGAAAAAAACCCTAACCAAACAAAAAAAATCCCAAACATATAATTCCTTCCTAGGATCAGATTGCTCTCAGGCATTGTCTTTCCACACAGCCTTTTCATGTAGGCACAGAAACCTTTTCTAGCCAGTGCCTGTTAAGGCAGCTGCTCCAAAGTTTGCAATTTTGCATATGCATCCCACCTCTGCTTTCATCCTGTATCCCAGACGGGTATACGATGTGAAGCCCTCACTGTGGCTGTAGGACAGCAAACGGGAGATGTTCAGGAGTCTGGGAGAGTGAGCAAGGGCTTGTGATCAGACCTCTGCAAACTCTCCTTGTGTTCATGAGAAAGCTGGGAAGAGACTGTGGCTAGGGGAAGGTGGAAAGTCTCTGCTGCATGAAATTCAGCGTATTAGTTTTGTATGTCTGCTCTATTTCTATCCAAGAGTGGTGAGGCCATCAAGCATTGCCAGCTGATTTAAAGGCCACGTTGGAAACCAGAGCTGGCAGTTGAGACCAGTAATTATTTCCTAGCCATATTTGCTATACAGTTATTTCATTTGATGCTGCTTCCAGATAGATACGGGAGTCAGTGGTATGAGAAGCATGCTCACTGACTCCAACTGAAAAACGTCGATAGGTCTGTGGCCACCCCCAGCATGCTGTGGTATTTATTGCCTGGTATTATATCCCTTTTTTACCTGGAGAAATTATCTTTCCTTCCTTCCTGCCTTGACTCCTAGTATCACAGGACAGGTGGAAGGAGCTCTCACCTGACACCAGCGCAAGATGCCAAACCCCAGAGATTTATAAAAAAGTCCTCTTTAGTTTATGCCCTGGGAGTGGATGCCACACTGATGCTGGTGATCTGTGGTCACACTGTGTGTAAATCAGTGTGGAATGAGATCATGATGGGGCTAGCAGCCAGGACTGGAGGTGGCACTTGGAAAGAGGTGAGCCTTCTTCTCTCCCCTGTCCCACAAGTCATCAGCCTGAATAATCTCCACTGGGGTGAGTGCTTCTGATGGAGGACCTGGTGCTTCAGGGACGTTTGAGAAAAAAGGTCCAGGACTGAGGAAGGAAATTGGGTTGGAGAATCTGCTTCTGGGCTGTGACAAAGATATGGTCAGACCCCAAGAAATCCCTGTAAGGTTATAGAAAGATAGGCTTTGAAAATTCACTATGTTCTCACAAACGGGTCGGCAGCATAGAGAGGTAAGGGGAAAAGGGGTTTCTTCCTCAGTGCCATCACGGTACTAGGCAGCCTGCAGAGCCCAGGCTTGAAGATCCCCATCATCCACATCATCTCTAAGCCTAAAGGGCAGTGAATCCAGAGCCTGCCCATAGGCCTCTGCTGTTCCTGTACTCCAGGAGCCACGTGAGAGGCTTCACAGGAAGGACAGGAAAGCCCAGCAATTCTTTCCTTCAGAAGCAGCATTTCTGAACTTCTTCCCTGTGCGTCTCTTCCAGCCGCCTGCTCTGGCAGCGCTGACCTCATCGGGGCAGCACCAGGTTTTTACCCAGTATGACTTGTTGGAACAGCTGACCCCCCTGCAGTAAACTGCTTCCTCATGCTCACTACAGCTGATCTGTGGGCTTCAGCTGGTCCCCCCCTTATGTTGCCAGAAGAGGATCCCACAGAGATGAAAAGACTGCTTTGCAGCCTGCTCTATTAGCAGTGCAACAGCAAGGCACCAAGGCTCTGCAAAGGTGGCTCGGTACGCGGAAAAGTGCAAGAGCGTGGTGGGGCTATGGCTTGAGATGCATTGGGCTTCTTCTGGAGGACTGGAACAAGCTGGCTCATCCCAGGCAGAATCTGGTTGCACGGGACAGAGGAACTCACAGGTTACCCAGTCCACAGCCACATATGAGTTCAGCTAAACAATCAAGGAAGGAGTCATTATGGGTGCAGTCTTCTCTACTGTGCAGGTTTCAACCACAGCAGACACCCTAGCACAGACTCCTACCTCAAATTTGTTAAAACAAGCAGTGGGTCTGAAAAGACCAAACATATTTGGGACCTTTATTGCTTTAACTTTGCTGTTTCTGTATCCTCAGGCTTCACATTTGCTGCATGTTTACAGCGCTAAGAGAGAGAAACTATTGTAGTAAAAACTTCTCAGCTGACTACACAACTTCACATGGTGATGTCTTTAAAAGTAAAAACAAATTCTTCAAGGCTTTGTATCATGTTGAGAGAATTAAATGAATATGAATCAGGAGTGGACTCATACTGGGAAATGTAAATTATTTATAAATATCTAAAAGACAGAATACAGCAAATCTTATCATCTTATTCTTATAGATTGCCCCCCACCCCCTCAAAAAAAACCTACAAAACAAACAAACAAGCAAACAAAAAACTTGCATGAAGCCATTGACCCCCACAGTTTAGATTGCATGGAAGACTGACTGTGAATCTGTCACATATCTACTCTCAATGTAGCTCAGTGTATACATATGGCAAAAATGAAGGGATATTATGTGAAAAGATTTTCTCCACCTAGAGAAATACTTCACTAAGGTTCTGCTGGAATGTCCTAAGTTAAAATTAAACATGATGAGATGGCCACATGAGCAGTGACCACATAGGGGAGGGTGCAGATCAGAATGACCTTCCTTAAACTGAGAAAGCATGGCACAGGATGATACACTTGTCTTTATCCGTCTATCTTGTGACCGCAATTATTATACAGGTAGGCAAAGTCACAGTAATGACACACACAAATTAGGCATGGAAAAACGGGCAGAGAAGCAGATGAGCAACTACAAATCTTTCTAACCTTCCTGATGAATTGTTCACTGACAACTGAATCATAAATTCTAAACATTCTTGGAGTACAGAATTATGTTAAATGCACCATTTGAAAAAAAAAATACACAGCGAGGATACGGAACGGTAACAGGCTTAGAAAACATGGTTTGTGAAGGAAGTGTGAGGAGGTTTATTTAGCCTAGAAGAAAGAAGTAGTGTGGTTTCACATCACAGCTATGCCAGTTCAACCACCGGCACTTGCCTGATGCCTCTCCCAGGGGCTGATTCAGTGAACTAAGTCAGCAGAAAATTCATTTTGCAAAAGAACTGAAAGTCCTCCACTTTATCCTCTGAACTGGTTCATCACATTTGCACAAGGGCTGGCTGAGTGGGGAAAAATGTAGGGTGGCTCATTTTGGCAGCAGCTAACGTTCAGACTGATTAGCTTTAATGCAAAAGTACAGCATATACGGGTGCATGATGCAGAAATATAATTGTATATTTTACAAAGAAGAGGATGTTGAGCAACTCTGCTGTACCCTCTGAGAATGAAGACAAGAAGAAATCTACAAAATATTTATCAAAGATTCTTCTTTCATGTGAAAAAAAAAAAGCAGCTTTATAAGAGGAAGGGTACTGGGTATTCAAACATTAAAATGGCCTACATAAAAATATTGTTGATGTTCCTTCACCGGAGTCCTTATCAGTGCATTACACTGATGTCTGCCAGGATTAGTCCAAGGTTTCTTATCTTACCTATGTGCAGAGGTGGGTTGGAAGATGATCTCTTGAGATTTCATGATTTACCAAGTTCACTCATCCTGCCTAAACTGACCTCAAACTCAACTTAATATTACTTGGAAAAATGTCTTTAACAAGTACAGGGTCAGATTCTAATATTGCCATTTGATTAATGTTTTATTAAAGACCAGAGAAACATCTGTGAACACACTGTCTACAGACACACTGCTTACGGTCTGATTTGAATTCTGAAAATCTTCCTGGATTAGTATAGCTGGTCTCTAAATACACCATGAAAATAAGCCCATCAAAATAAGTCATACTTCAGAGATGATTCCCAGGCTTATGGCTATGACTGCAAAGCGATTGCAACACTCACAAGTAGTTGCTCAACCATGACAGAAATTCAGTTGCAAATACTGGAAATAGGGTCACTAACTGGGAAAGTTGTACACTGAGATATACAATTTCATTAATATATCAGAAGAAAAGGATAATGAGCACCGCTTTTTTGTTGTAATATAAGTGATGTTCATATTCAAATTACAGAAGTATAAAACCGGAGTTAAAAACGAAGCAAAGAAATGTGCTATATTCAGGCTTTTTTGTTTGTTTTCTTTTTGCCAAAAAATTTCTAGAAATGACAGGTTGCAGTATCAATGGGCCAGTTTTGGAAAAATATTGAAATTTACTTAACCTTCTGCTTCCCCGTAGTCGATAAATGCCTTTATTAATAATGCTGTCTAGTGAGGTGGACAAACTAAACACGACATCTCTCCTATACAAAAGTCTCTAATCCCTTTAATATAGGGAAGTTCTGGGAAGAGCCTTGTAGGAAGAATATAACAACAACAATTTACAACTATTTAATAAGAAAATATGCCAATTACTTTAATTAATACATATATTTAGCTAAAGAACTAGAGAAAACAGTTCAAATGCAGCAAGTCTGTGGACTCATCTAGACTTCACAGGTGAGGGATCAAGCTAAGAAGTATGCTCTACTGAGCATCTTTTCAAGTCTTTGAAAGTCGTGTCAAATGGAGAAGATCAATAATAACTTAGGGAGCGCGCGTAAGCCCTTCAAAGAAATCTGAGTGCAGAACTTGCTGTGTAATCATGCCCACCATGCCGATACTGTGCAGCCTCATGTGGGAAATCCCACCCTGGGACATGAAGCTGCCATCCACGGTTTGAGGAGCGGGCAGCTTTCTTCTTTGACAAGCTCAGGTACCTTTGAAGCTCAGATCTACTTGTTCTAATGGGACTGATTAGAGAGGGAGAGGAAACTTCAAAAGACTTCTCTGCCTCTGTGAACTAACCAGTCAGAAGGCTGTGCTGACAACCTCCTGTGACATGTACCATCATTTATTTTTTCCCTTGGCCCTCATTCTGCCTGTTAACATTAGCATCTTCTTTCTGTTTGTGTGTGAGAACGCTGTAGTTTGCATACACATCATAAAATAAGCTGTTCCTCTACCTGATAAGGGACTTTCCCACATTTCTCCCTGCTAGCCTTCAGTGTATTTTTTTCCCTGAGGTTTTGTTGTCAGGCACATGTTTTAAAGCCGTTGTGATCCCGATTCAGCAGCGATACATGGTCGTGACTGCCTGACTGACAAGAGGCTTATTTCTATTACGGGGCTAATTCAATGGGAAGGACAGGAACAAGTGACACACGCAATATGAAAGAATAAAATGCTAACAGAAAGCCCTGCAGAGGGGTCTGCAACTCCTCCAAGCCCATGTGCATGCGTGTGTGTGGGGGTGTTCATTTAATTTCTTGTCATCCATTCAATGCTGATCTGTGCTGATGCCTTCTCCTCCCCCACTGCCAGATGCAGGCCATCTACTTTGCATGTTCAAAGCAGGATCATGCACGAGTACTCTCCCCTCTCTGTCCTGACACTGACCCTCAGGTCAGTACAAGCTCTTCTCCCACTTCTGCCTGCCCTTATTAAAGTCACCACTTCCTAAGCTGATTTACCAAAATACCACTTCTGATGCAAACCTCTTCTGAAAAATGTACGCCCTTACTTACAGGAATAAATTTGAAAATTAAATTTAGGTGGAACTTCCAAGTGTCTCCAATTTGACAGGTGTGTCTTTTCAGGGTGTAATGTTAAAAGGCCAGAGATTTTCTTTATTTTGGTGCATCAGATATATTACCCATCAAGTAACTCAGTTGTCCCATTTAAGGAGTCCAAATTAAATATAAAACCAGATGTGTATTTAAATAATAAATAAGCTGATAGAAATGCTTTGGTGATTACGCAGGCATCTAGGTTTAGCCAGTCTTGGAACCGTTGACCTTAGTGATTCACATCTCATCCTTTCAAAGAAAAAAATATTTCACTTATTCTCTCAGTTTGTAGATCTTCCTTTTGTCTTACTTCCCTTGAACTCCAGAGGCCTACTTCATCCTTTATGCAAGACACCTCAGGATAAAAGAGTTATGGTCCAGGCTACTCAGACAACATTTCTTGTTTTCACTGGTTCTGCCTTTGTCTTGGTCATTCAAAATACAGGCAAAAAAAAAGGAGGGAAAAAAAAGGATGACTCTGTTTGATGAACCTCATCACACTCATCATAGAGGCTTGGTATTGTGACTCACTCCCACCACGTATTTGCAGTAAGCCAGATGCTTTCCCCAAAGCTTTAGAACAAGCTAAGGCAGCTGCTGTCACCATGTCCCTATTCCCTTCCTTCTCCATCTTGCTCCCTGCTGGTAGCAGATGCCATACCTGTACCCCTAAATGGAAAAGCGTGAGGGGGTTGAGCCCTGATTTTGGATGGCCTCAGAGCCATGGACTGCAAACAGAGTTTGCAGAGCTGGAGAAGACAAAGGGAAAGCAAGGCATCCTGACTGCTGCCTTCCCAACCAACTTCTAGCTACTTGGTGAGGCACTAGCGTTATTGCACTCATAGTCTTTGCTCCTGTCTGCGACACTGCTGCTGTATTTACTGCTGAGAAAAGAGCTGAAATAAAGGTGATTGCTAATCAACGAAGTGACTCTGAAACAATTTCCAGAACAAGTTTTTACCTGCACAGAAGTGGTAACATTTTTTTTAAGCTCTAGAAATAGATGGCAAGTGCTTCTGCCAGTGAGGGCTGCCGACAGCATCAGTAAGGATATACAGTTCATCAGGTATATAAATCTTGGGTTAAAAATACAAGTAATGAAGAGTCACACTCCTTGCCACATACCTATACACCTATATTCCCCGCTACATATGCTGGAGCAAAAACCATACGCATAACTGGAAGGAATTTCATACAGAGCATGATGCTATTCAGAATTTGGAGGGTAAGTTTCCAGCACCCTGATGAGTTGGCAGGGCCTGTATGCAAAAGTGCCTCTGCTTGCAGGAACCTGAACTATTAAATATGCTTCATGAAATGGCTTCTTTCAGCTGTGATACTGCAGCGCCTTAAAAACTGAGAGCAGAGACAGCACTGCCACCTACTGCTCCCAGGGACATGGGTCTCACTTTCATCAGAGGAACCACATTTTGGGTAGTAAAAGTTGGTATTTACCATAAAATCACATTTTCTGCAAAAGTAAATTAGATAAAAATAAAAAAATAAAAATTAAAAAAATATTTACTGTAAATGTAACTGTCAACTTTTCAAAACATCAGGGAATAAAATAAGCCATAATTACTGTACTGTCACAGTTTCAAAAAGAAAACAAGCCATCTTGCCATCTCTGTTTTGCAAGTTAGTCACATGCTTTGATGCTGTTATCTTTGGCTGGTTCAATGGAAGGAGATTTGTTAGCAATTTAGTGAAACTGTAGGCAATGAGCATTTCACCAGATCAAGGCTTTATATTAAAAATACTGTCCTTAAGGTATGATGGACAATTGCCAGAAAGGGTGATAACAGAACACAGAAGAAAATCAAGATGAAAACCACATTAAAACACATGACTTGGGAGTGAGAATGCATGCATTTACATTTTTTTTCTGCATCACCTGTCCTCTACAGCTGAAATGATTAGCTTGAATCTTAGAAGTCTTGTCCTTGATAAACACTACCAGAAATGTGCCTACATAGTTACTATTTTAAAGTGATAACAGAAACTATCACAACATTCCTCGTGCTACAACAGTACTTCCCTGGCACAAACTAATAATGACTACTGGTATTCTAAAGCTTTGTGGAGATGGAGCTAGCAAAAGACACAGTTCATCAAGATTAACTTGGTCACTACAGACAAAACTAGTGAAGGGGAGCTCTAGGGTTACTACAAAGTCGGTGCTAAAGAAACCACACTGGGGTTTTATGAGCTAGGCCTGGTGAACTGGAGCTCTAGATGAAACTTTATTAAAGAATTTGGTTAGAGTTTGTGCTTAACAAGTTAGTTGCAGAGGCTGCCAGAAACTGCAAAAGTGATGGTGATTTTGTCTTACATCAATGCGTAAGAAAGCTTTGAAGGAAAACCACCATACCATTTGGGAAATTTGAATTTTCACATCTTCCCCTCAGACATGCTTAGATGAAATAAATAAATGTACATAAAAAGGCATGCATACAATGCATGCAGTAATGCATGCTGGATGAAATTCTGGCTGAAACCACACGGAACTTCACCACTGAGTTGAGAGAGGCCAAAATGTCAACATCTGTATTTACATTTGCACGTGTATTTCACCAGGAAAGATTTGCTTTCTGGCTTTTGGAACAACTCTTCTTTGTGCTAGATTCTAAAGAAAACCGCTTTTTCTTGCTAGCCAGAACACTTGGCATGCAGTGTGGCATTGCAACCTGGTCATACTTTGTCTTCTGATACTTTGCATCAGGATCATCCTTGCTTGGTAAGCCAAGCTGCCTACTGCCTCTCTACCCGTGGTGTATTAACACTGCTTTGTAAGCCCATTCATCTGTCCCTGTTAGAATCGTCACTCATAAATCATTCAAACACATGAACCTGAGCCCTGCCTTTAGCCTGGAAACACTTCAGGATGTCAGAGAAATGCTGACTGAGACAAGTGCCCACAACATGCTCCTTTCCTCCTTCGGTGCAAATTCAAACGGTTTAGCACTTGTGGTTCAAACAAGAGTGGAGCAGAGGAGCATTTCGGCAGACAGACATGATTCTCAGACGTGAGACAGTGACTCACAGCATTGCCTCCTGGGCAGCCTGATGCCTGGTATGTCCTGGCTGAAACATCTCTGACCGCATCCTGCTCTGGATGCATCGAGCCAGGAGGTTTGCCATGCCAAAGCATTGTGAATGTACTCAGAGTCCTTTCTAAAGGAAATTAACACAAACGAATCTTAACACAAATTAGAACATTAAAGAAATGATGCTCCTGGCGTAGCTAGAACACGTGACAGAAAAAAATAAATCAAGAAATCATCTAAATGTAAGATGGGGTAGTAGACTGCTATGAAATTCAAACTTAACAAGCATGGAAAGTTTATGTTAAGAGAAAATTATACGGGGTAAATTAGTACATATTTGCTTATTCATGCAGTGTTAGCAGACAAAACATATCCCGACTTCATGTGCATTTACCAGTATATTGTCTGTTTCTACAATACAGCAGCTTGAAAGAGCACAAAACTACCTGCCATCTAACTAGCTCAGGTGATAGATATTTGTGCTTTAGGGGTGGGAATTAACAAATTAAATTAGCTGTGCTTCCTGTGCAGTGATTTGCCAGAAGACATATGGATGGATTTATGATTTGCATAATAAGAAAGGTTGAGATAGTCAAAGGTAAGGGAAAGATTTAGCCAAACAGCTTAAATTAAAGTGGGAATTGTGTGACTAAGACCTCCAGTTAGCTTTGCGTCTTCAACCAAGAATCTCTACAGCATCACAAAGCTTCTTACAGAACCTAGTATTTGTGCCCCAGGTAGTCTGAGTATTATATAGAAGAGGAGATGTTTAAATCCTACAAGAAAACCCAAAATAAGATACAGAACAGACAAATGGAACAAGCTGGTTGTTAACTCAAGGCGACATGATCTGTGATCTGTAAGGTTTAAATGCTTATTGATAATACCTGGCTGAGATTAGTAAACCGATTCTTTTTCTTCATAGAGACAGCACAGCATCAAAACAATTTTTGCTCAGCGAAGGGAAACAGAAAGGTTTTATGCAGAAGAATAAATTTTGGTAAGCTGAGAAAAAATAGGCAGTGGTTGTACAATCAATTTTACAGTACACAATTTTACACAGTCACTATAGTACGTATATATGAGATTATCTTGAAGTTTCCCAACCTATACATCAAAAGTATCACTGAAATGTATTCAGCTTACTTCTGAAGAGCTCTTATGGGTAATGTAGTTACTACTACTAAATACGGTTACAGACATTTTCCCTTTGTATAGCTACCAGAAGACCCTCCTCATTTCATTCAGCTGCTCCTCCAGCCGCATTGTTCCTGGCCCCTCTTCTGGATGTGTGATGCACACTTAATTTGGCACTGTTCATAATCTGGCCTCTCGCACTTGCAGAGATGCCAGCTCGTAGGGCTGCACGTAAGCCCCTCCTATGGCTTCCCAAACGTTTTTTCTATTACAAAGTGGAAAAAGAAACAAACCAACCACAAAAACAAAACAAATAAACAGATGCATTGAATATATTCACTCTAGCTGATGGAAAAAAATGCAGCAGCACAATAAAAGTAAGAAGGTACAATATTTGGAAAAAGTACACAGTACACACCTTACTTTCGACACCTGTTGTCAAAAGGCAGTGACCCAAACGTCATCTCTTTCCATTAGAAGTCAAGGGACAGTCACAGCAGCCTTGACCTGAGGACAGAGACTGAGAGGTCAAGAAGAGAGGTAACATGCACAGATTACTGATGAGTGTTTTACTCTTTAAAGTCACTCCATTATCAAAGAGGTCTGAATAACCACATTTATTACCTATACACAATACTAAAGACATGGCTACGGAACTACTATAACTAAAACATTGAAAATATGCACTTGAAGGCTTGTAAAATCCAGAAAGAATCGCTATCTATCTCCTTGATACATACTTTGCTTTTTCTTAGCTATATATTTAATTTTTTCCCTTCTCCTTTCCCCCCATAACAAGCCTTATGCTTGGCAATTTAAATTTTTTTTTTCTTTTTTGGACTGCCAGTCACAGACAGTCTTGACTTACAAAGAAATCTTTTCTTATTCCAGAAGCTTTTTTGTCACTTTGACTGCAGGTTTTACGCTTATCTTCTGCCTCTCAGATAAGCTTCCCCTTCACCAGGATCCATCCTATAATCACAGCCTCTTTCTATGTGATTTAACTTCCCTGAGATAAATAGATTTTTTTTTTTTTTTTTGCTTGTTTTATTTGAAAGGATTTTATTTAGGGGAATTGGTTCTGACACAATCTAGACTTGTGGCATATGGTTAAAAAATACAAACAATAACAAAGCATTCAATTTTTTGAGGATGGCAGTTTGGCAAAAAGCATGCATACACAACACACATGAAAAATTACAAGGTGAAAACAAACAAACAGGTCCCTTTGCATGGCTATAACTCCAAGATAGCAAAAGTTTACGGCATATACTTCTGCAGTTGTCTTGCTGCAGAGATAGGAAAGATAATTTCTGTATTTAACTACTGAATCCCTCAGGTTTGTATTCATAAGCCAGAGCAATCTTTACTTTGTCAACAGCTTGAAGGTATACAAATAGAGGAGAGTTTCTTAAAAAATCTAATTCCTATATTCTTGAGGGCTTAAAGAGTCTGCAGACTGCTGGAATTAAGTGGCTGTGATTTGTTTGAGAATTCAGATGCTTGCTTCATTAAAACTTCATTAAATCCGAACACTTTCCCTCTTCATTCCATGTATTTCTGAAATGTCCTGACCATCTCTCAGACATTTACTCTGCTGATGGATAATTAATTGATGTTAATTTTATGAAATAATGTATTACTTATATTTACATACATGACTGAAAATCCCAGATATTGTAGACAGATAATACCTTACAGGAAATCCCTACAAAGTACAGTGAT
This sequence comes from Anseranas semipalmata, assembly GCA_013399115.1. Lineage (NCBI taxonomy): Eukaryota > Metazoa > Chordata > Aves > Anseriformes > Anseranatidae > Anseranas > Anseranas semipalmata. The sequence continues at coordinate 96,326 of VXAA01004136.1, read as the reverse complement.
AATTCCTCTAGGTAAACTTGGAACAGGAAAGCAGTCAGAATTTTCTAGACAGAGTAATTTAATCCCACTTTGGTCTCTCTAACTAAAGAGCAAAATATGTGCAGTAAACTTCCCTAGGAAGGAAGACAGCCTTATTAATCTTACTTCCAAATGAACTTTAGCAACTCTCAGTTTTAATTTATAGGTAGGAAACAGCTGCGTTTCATTACTTTGTGCAATAACACCTCATTAGCACAGCACCTTGGGAAGCTGGGGAACCATCAGCTATGCCTGATGAAGTTGATTCCAAGGTTCTTCGAGCTTGGCTTGAAAAAACAGAAGTCCAAGCTGAAAATCAAGTTGGGTTCTGCAGTGGATAAGGAGGTATGAGCGCAAGTTCAGAAACACTGCTGAGGATGAGGCCTGGCACTTCACAAATGAAATGTTCTGGCAAACTCAGCTTTGGTGCTAGCAGAGCCTGACCTGCTATTTCACTTGCTAGGCAGAGATTTTCAGCAGTCAGGCTGCACATAATTTTCCCTGTCAAGTAAGTGAAAAGAAATGTACTCTACGACATGTTAGTTCATGTGGTGGGTCAGGGAGGGTGTCAGCAAACAAGAGGTCCAGCATCTCCTTCTGGCATGGTTGTGCAGCTGAGAAGCACTGCCTGCAGGAGCTAAGAGTATCTACTAACAGCCTTCGCTCACAGATGTCCCCACTGGCATGAACCACGGTTACGGCCACGAGTGACGTGTACTTTGGTGAGATCCTGACCGAATGGATATTTTTCAGGATGTTTGGAGTGGCGAAAAACTGGTGGAGCTGCATACCATGCAGGAGGGCCTGTACTCTGAGGGCAGAAACAAGTTTGGTCATCCTAACAATAAAGGGTCTGTGTTTTTTTTGTGCATATAAATTCCATTTTTCATCTTCCAGGTGGGAAGGTGAACATTGAGTCTCCAATGAGACCTCATTAATTGCATTTGAGTCTGTGTTGGAGGAGATGAAGTCTGGTGGACAGACACTTAATCATGGAGCCCAGGAAAAAGCTGGACCCACCTCTGCCATATTCAAAGCATCCTTCAGGACTGACAACCTGAGGGAACATCAGCAAGCAGGGAACTGTGAGATACTAAATAAGCTTTGTCAAGCCATTCACTCCTTGCCAGTTTAATATTGCTCGTTAGTTTAGGTGGCCTGTGAAACAAGCAGGGTTTGACACCAATGCACTCAATTCTGCAATCAAAGCTAGATGCTTAGGTAGAGAAAAAAATGGTGCAAACTTTCTTTTAGGTAGTCCTGTCAAAAATCAGTTGCCACCTTATCTGTGCTAGAGTGCTTGCTGTGGGCTCACACCTAAGGGCTTTCTTCCCCTCTGTACTTTAATGGATACTGTAAGCAGCCCTGGTGAGGATCGTGGTATTTCTTCTGTTAAACATAACAGGAATTTTACATCAATTTCAACAGAAAAAGATGCAGAGAACAAAGAAAATAATTCAATTCCTGAGTCTGTGAAAGTGAACTATTCCATTTAATTTGTTTATTTTAATCTAAATTAAAGAGTTAATATTGGTTAAGTACAGCTTACATTGGTACATAGTGGCAGAAGGGCACAGCAAATGAATTAATTATCGTTCACCGACCACAGGTATGACTTTGAAAAGTGCTATATTGCTGAATAATATACCCCCAGTAACCGCAGCTAAAGCTAACAGATAAAATTTGAAACACACTGTCACCCATGACTTTATTATTAGTTACTTTATCTTTGAAGAATCTCTCTGTTGGAAAGAATAATCATATCAATACATTTTGAATTCCTCTGTTAAAAAACACTTTCAGGAGTAAGAAAAGTATTTAAGCAAGACCTGTAACTTTTGAAAAATGCCTTAAAAAGTATTTTCTCTTGGATAGATTTCATTCCCAGGAGTGACACCGCCCTTGTGATTAGCTTCTCAGAGGAACAGACTTAGGGTCAGTTCTTAACTTGCTCCTTTGCAAACCTATGCTCTTATCTTTTGATTCGAGCTTCCTCCCAAGATTTCACCTCCGGCTTTGGACCACTCCCAGCCTTGCCTGAGCCTTGATTCCTGCCTTCAGTTCCTACCCTGTGGCCTTCAGTACTGAGAAGCACTGCCCTGGTCTCTTACACCTACCTCTTGTGATGAGAGACAGTGGTACTCATAAGAAAAAAAACGCGCTTTTTCACACTAAAAACTATTCTCAAGCCTGACAGACTCTACAGGAAGGCAGGCTGATAATAAGTGGGAGGAGAGGTTGGTTTTGATATCCTAATTAGCTGTGTTAAAAAACAGATAATGAGTTACATTTTCCCTATTAGGAGAAACTCTTTTATTGAATCCTCATACGGTCAAAATCTAGGACACAGTGTAAGGCTGTTGATCCACACTGATGGTTGATGCAGAAGATCAACGTAGCTTCTACTCATGTTTGCAAAGGTCTGATCATCTTTCTGTCATGACTGTGGTAGAAGCCGAATGCTATTTATTCACAGAAAGGCAAATTGCCAAGGGAAGATCTGAACATGTGAATGAAACACTTCACAGCTATATGGAAGATTAATTTCTTAGAGCCAAAGCTCACAAAAAGAACACTGACTCCATAGGGATGATGAATAATTTAGCACAGGAGAAAAACCGCACATGTTGTGCATGTAAAATATTACACCGCTACATATTATAAAATGACCTAACTGTCCTCTGCTTTTTTGGTATCTGACAGTGCTGTAACTTCCTGATAATTAAATAAAGCAGGGAAACGGGAAGTCAAGCATCACATAGATACCATCTGGAAAGAGGAAGTTGGGGATACTTCCACATTTGGTAAAAGGTGCAGAGCCTCATTTCTTGGGTCCTCCAAGTTCAGCAATGCTCAAGATTTGTGCAGAAGGTGTCCTCTTCCGTGCTCTTCTTTACTGAGGCAGAAACAACCTGCATGTCACCATGGCATTGAGAATTCCAATTTTTGAAAAGGTGCTTGAAGAAAATTATTATGGCTTTGAACTTCACTAATTGCTGACTTGATTATGTTTCTCAGCCACGGTTGGTAGCTCTGTATCAGCCAAGGACATGGACTATGGACTTGATGTCTGTCTGTCCTCCCTCTCTCCCTCTCCCCCAGGCTCTGCAGAGGATTGCCCTCACAAAATTCTTCAGAGCAATGTCTGTATCACACTGTCAGGAGCTAAGTGCTTCAGCACTTGAGCTCCTGAGGTCTCTTCCAACCTGAATTATTCTATGATTCTTGCTTCTGCTTCATTCATGCTTGGACACGTGTATTTTCATAGCAGCTGGACTTCCCAGAACATGCAGTTCCAGCTAAACATATTCAATTGTATATGCAAACACACAGGCACAGTAATCTTTATTAACAGATATTACCAGATACAACTGCACAGATAACTTTCATTACAATTAACAAGAAATATGTAAATCTGTGGATTTGTGTATTTGTGTTGATAAGCTATAAAAAGTACATGAGACTGAGTGCAGAAAGCACTCTGTTTTGAAGGAAAGGAGTTCTTCTGTCTTTGGGTGGAATAACATGCAATTCAAGTTTTTGGCAACATTAATTGATATCACCTGAATATAACATAGAGCCTGACAATTTAACCCTGAGCAGTGATTCAGAAATGTGAAGGGACTCACCTAATAGCCATCCATTGACCGTCAGAGAACTGCATAAATTTAGAGAGCACGTAAGTCCCAAATATGTGAAGTGTTCCCATCTCTTAGACAATAAACTCTGCTGTGGAACTAACATATTCTTTTTCTTGCATCCTCTAAGCAAGATTTTGAAGCTTAAATGAGCATAGTTGAGCCTCCAGTTCAGTTTAGGTCAGTAAGCCCTTCTGCTATTTTTATGCAGGAGGCTAAATATTTTACTGAATTCAGTATTAAACTCTAAAACAATTTAATCCTATCTAATTAGACATTTTCTAAACAAAGTGATACCATTTCACGCAATACAGGCTTGAAGAAATAATAAATGCTAACCACCACTTTTAGTTCAGAACAGGGATAAAATGTGTTCGCGCTTTGTAAAGTTTCCTAGGAAGAAGCTGAATACAGTAATATAATAGTTTACTTCCACTTTTTGTGACTAAAAAGGTATTTCTCTTTATCATGTATTTTGGGTTGTGCTGGCAATACTTTGGAGCCCTTTACATTTATTAATTGCAATGTGGGTTTACTCCCACTAGGTGTTACCCTTCGTCTATGGTTTGTGAAGGCAACTGTCCTGCTTGAGTAAATCTGTACCAGATTATCCCCCATGCGCTACCCAAACTGCAAAAAACAGGCTCGTTCTTCATCCCACACTAGTGTTACTGGGAATCGTGATGGATGGAAACATCTTTGTAAACACTGACACAACAAAAGCACCTACCCCCCGCTCCCAAAACTCACAACACAGTGAAAACTCAAAATTGTAAAGGAAGAAAAGTTGTTGGATCTAGTAGGTACATCCAACACACAGCTAGTCCCAGTAGACAGCTAATAGCAAACACTGAAATATGACTCTTATCTGAAGTAGCTAGTGCTCAGAAATGCCCTGGTACCACACAGTTAAAGAAATTCAACTGCACATTTATCATCATAAAGCCTAGCCTGTCTACTAGATCATATTTAACTCCCTTTACGGGGGATGTATGCCTACAGCAGTATTCTGTGGCACCCTTGAATGTTACACATACTAATATTTCACTGGGTATCCCACACAAAATAAGAATAAAACACCGAGATTATGACTGTGTTATGCAACCGGTGACTGACACATACATGAAAATAGTCGATACATTTATCCATTCAATACCCCTGGATGAAATCCAGTTCTCCTCATTGGAGATAAATGTAGCCAAATACAAAGAGATGGGAAATGGAGAAAAAAACTAGTTGAATATTTGGTGAAACTTCTGAAAAAATCTGTTAAAGACATGAATTACAATAACCACAGCCTTGCAGCCAGGCAAAGCATCCCCGCTTGCATAAAGCTGCAGCAAGACGCCTGGAGAAGATAATTCTTCTGAAGAGAGGTTGCTTCAAACCAGATATTTCAGTGCTGGGCGCATTTTTAAGCCCAGAAAATGATAGCTATCTTAGGGACAGACACTGCAAGTTGGGTCTTTGCCCAGGACTGATGAACAAGCTGCACAAACAGTGTCTTTCTCTGGGAAGGCGAGTCGGGGCTCAGCTTGCACTTTGGAGCACAGGACGCTGCAGTGGGGTGGGTCAGCTTGGGCCCCTGTAGAAAGACCTGGGACGGTGGCCCAGGTAAGGTGCTCGTCACAGCCGTGTCCCCCGACCCCTGCAGTGTGCGTGGCTTTGGACACCGTAAGGTGCCGCACAGGAGCACGGTGGGTCCTTCTCGTCTGGCCTCCCACCGGCCGATAGGCAAGTGGAGGGAAAGCTCTGGAGAAGTGATGTCTGAAGGAGCAGCGGAACTTTTTTCATTTGTGAAACTTGTGAAAACACGAGCTTGAAGATCCATCAAGCTCAGGTCTTAAAGCCTGCTCTCAAATCTAACAAATCGCTGAGGTCAAATAAAACGCTCTAGTTTAATAAATAAGTTACTGCTGTGTTTTTGTTAGCCGACATTAATACTCACTTGATAACAGGGAAATTAAGTTTAATTAATAGGTGAATTAAACATCCCATTTTTTATACAGAAGCATCTGTAAGACTTGCCTGCTGGTATATACAAAATCTTCCACTGCAAATTCTGCTATGAATAATTGCCCTCACGAGCATTATATGATCTCATCTTCTGGGTGCACAGTTTAATCACAGTGCTCTCAATAGAGAGCCCACACGAGGGAAGCTGAGTTTAAAATACGAATCTGTGGGAGGCTCTTGAAGCGGCTTCTTGCTAAGTATGGCCGGGAGCAGGGTGATGGGGGGGAGACACCAGATTAAGAAACTGAGAGGCGAAAGTAACTCCATGAAGCTGTTACCAGCAAACCACAATGTGAAATTTTCATGTGCTCTTAGTCTGGTGAGTTGACCCTAAAATAAGGAAACAAAACAAAGATCCCCTGTGTGCTAGCAGTTAAGTCACATTATTTTCCTTTTTTTCTAGTGACAAACTCGTCTATTTAATTGGGTAGCAAACCAATTTCATTCAGCCTTCTTTTATTTTTTTCCTGATCTTCCAAAACTGCTGTTTTAACCTCTTTCCTACTCCTCTCAAAATAAGGAAGAGAGAGAGAGAAAAATGAGTCCCTTGTTATAAAATGTCAGCAAAATATCAAATTAGGCTACTTTGCCATTTTGCTCCCACAAATGAAAATGCACGGTGGTCAAAGTCCTGGCAGCCCGCTTTTCCAAACGGAAAAGGCATTGTTCCACATCTCTGCTACCTTATTCTTAGATTTATTCAGATTAAGCTCCTGTAACTTCTGAGTGTCCAGTGCCCCAAGCCTATCTCCTTCCTCAGACCGCAATATCTCCCTGTCAGCTCTCTCGCAACACATCGTTCTTCTTTGTCATCTACTCTTTTTTCAAAACTTTTATTTCTCAACTCCCTCTCTTCTTCCTCTTCTTCTCTTGGGCAAATTTAGCTTGCTACTTGAGAACTCACTGGCCTTTCCTTCCTTGCCCATTTCTCAATTTTTGAAGCGCTTTTAACCCCATCTCTGCACCTTCCAATTTCTAGTTCATGGTCCAATGCATTAAGGTATTTGCAGTAGGATAGGACAGAGAGGGCTTCTTTCACACCTGTGAAAGGAAAGGAAAGCACTGACTGCTGCCTTCACACTCCTCAGACCCTCTTGTCCTTGCAGCTGCTCTCTCGAGGAAGAAAGCACACTTAAACTCCCAGAGGAGAGCAACTGAGTACACCAAAGCAGCAGCTCTTTGCAGTTGCTTGTAAAGAGACATAGAAACGTAGATGAAATTCAAGCAAAAGCCTGAACCATAATTCAAATGCTCTCTGCCGACGCATTTTAAATAGGTGCTTACGTTTCATGCAGATCCCGATGTACCTAATTAATCCAAATTAAATCTCAGCTGTTAGGGCACCCGGTTACATACATATCCACACACACACAAGGAGCCAGGCTCTCACGAGAAACCGCTGCTTGACATGTGGCTCGAGGAGACCCCATCCACTCTGGGGTCTCCCTCATCACCAGTGCCTTCCCTTACTGTGCCGGAGCCGAGCCCCGATACCGGGGCACCCACAGGACGGTGCTCTCGGTGCCACCTAACGGGACACGCTGCAGCTCCCACGGCAGCACAGGCGCTTTGGAGTTTCCCCCAGGGATGCGGATCGGCTGGAGGATTTCACGGGGTCCTTAAGGGCGTTGAAAAAACCGAGTAGTGATAGCGGCAGAGAGTCTTGCGACCCCCGACACAGGCAGGGGAGCCGGGTGGGCAGCACCGCGCACTCGGGTGAAGGTGCCAGGAGGGAAGGGAGACGGTTACCTCCTCGGTGTCCCACCTGGCGAGGGTCTGGACAAGCGTTAGAAAAATTAGCAGGGGCACAGGACGGCCCCCCGGCCAGGACGGGAGCGTCTGGCAGCTTCCCCGCGGGAAAACCCGCCGAGGGCAGCGAGAACGGAGCTGGTTTCTCGCTGCTAACAGAGAAGCCGCCCGGCAGAAGCCGGGCAGCCAGCCGAAGCCCTGCGGGCGCGGGGGGCAGCCGGGGCGCTCCCGCAGCCCCCCAGGGGTGTCACCCCGGCGGCCGCGCACCG
>VXAA01004136.1:74274-87394 GCA_013399115.1 Anseranas semipalmata | reverse complement strand
TGCCGGCCCGCAGGAAGGAGGACCTGCAGCGGGCCGTGGCCCCCGCGCTCTCCTCAGCCCAGCCCCCGCAGTGCCCCGCTCCTGCACGCACCTTCTGAGGGCCCCGGGGGCAGGAGGCGCCATGTCGTGTCCCGCCTTGGCCGCCATGTCATGTCTTGCCTCGGCCGCCATGTTGTGTCCCACTTTGGCCGCCACGTCGCGGCCCGGCCGCACTCTCCCGTCTCGCACTGCTGCCCACCTTCACGCCCCCCGGTAGCTGTGTTGGTAGCGGGGAGGGAGAGGGGGAGTGGGAGTAGATAAATGCCCATCCCAGGAAGGTGCGTGTGTGCCCAGCTGCTGCCTTTCCCTGGGCATGGGAGGCGAGGGGTAGTAGCTCTGTGAGGGTGGGATGTTTTAAAAAACAGCCGTTTAGGGGCCGAGGAACTTTTTTTCAGTTGCTTTTCAGCGACTTCAGTTGAAGGTGGCACAAGAAATAGCTGCCTTTTCTCATCCCCGTACTCTGGCTGAGGTTTTACTTTTTTGGGCAGATTCGTAGCGGTCCATTTTATGCCCTCCCCAAGAAAGCGATGCTAACCTGTGAATGGCTGCCATGTGAAAGTGATACCTGCCCATGAGGGCTTGGCACTGCAGCTCGTATTTAACCTGTAGAAATGGATAATTTTGCAGGAATTGCGTGTGTGTCGCTTCGTGACCAGTTGCATCCATATCCATACCCTCTCTTCTACCCAAACCTCTGAACTTTCCTCTGCAGGCTGTTAAACCTGGGCCATGGCCTGTGTAGCACATGTGTGAGGCTGATATGAAAGGACTGATTCTCTGGATAATGAACCACTTGAACTGTAAAGTGTCCTCAGAGACACATGTTTATTCCCACTAAAGGTCAAGTGACAACTCTTTGAAAACTTAAAATGCTTGTACATTGTAACATTCACGGGTGGTGTGAAGTCCTTATGATTCTCTCGAAGTTACTGTCTACAATATGCATAGAAAATTCCATGCATATTTCCTTAAACACCCTCAAAATGACTTGGGTGAAATAACAGCCAGGCTTGCCATGGTGATGGTAGGGCCTGCTTCCCGTGAAGGTGAAATCACATATGTTGAATTGAAGCAGATGTACGTTATAAATGTAGTCAAGAACACCCTGCTTATTACTTTGTTTTGTCATTTTAGTGCTGTAAAACTTTGAAACCAACAGAATTGATGCTGAAGCAACTTTTTTTAAGGGACACTTTCTTGTTTTTCATGGCAGTATTATCAGGGAAGTGACACTGCTGAGAGTTAAGTACCTCTTCCTATACACAGCTCATTCTTAGAAAGGATTAAGCCCCATCCTTACGAAAACAAGAACGATGTCAGCTTTCTTCAGGGGAAATTACCCCTTCTAAAAGTAAAGCTCTGTTTAGTTCATGCTATCTAACAGTCTTTCTTTCTTGGAGAAGGCAGCCGTAGCTTTCTTTGGAACATAGAATCTCAGTAGCGGTTTTTACAGTATGGAAAAACAAGCAGTTCTTTCCAATAAATTCCTGAAGATTTGAGTACAAAAGCACTTTAAAACATGAACTTGATTTTGAAACCTTTATTGTCCGTTCAGGTGGTCAGAGAAGAATATCGTAAATGTATCCTGAGTGTTGAAGAATTTAGCATATTAAAGCTTGAAGTTGCATTTTTAAAACTATTGAATAACAGATTGTTCTAACCCCAAATTTAGAAATACTGCTAGCACTTGTATCTAACCAAAGAATTTCAGAGTAAGATTTTATTTTTAAAAGCTTAATTCCTTTGAAAAGAGCTATAGCTACGTATGTATTGAGTTTCAGTGCTTAGTCTCTGTGTTCACCACTTGGTCTTTCACTAAGTATTTGTACAATTACGTAAAACTGAAAATAATTTGCGTAGCCATGATTTTTTTTTTTATATTAGCAAGATTGTTTATCGGTGTGATTAAAGTGATGATGCACAAATGAAAGTGCTAGATATTGTCCAGTTGTAGATAGATGTACAATGGAGTATTTTTAAAAGGAGAGAAATGTATACCTGTCATGTTAGATGAGCAATAAGATAAAGTGAGAGGCCAATACACCTGAAGACAGAATGAAACCTGTTTGTCCTATGCCTTACTCTGAGATGATTTCTTTGTGCATAACTTATTTATACCACAAGTGAAAAGATACTGATCACAGCTACTAGGTCTTTACAATGTCATTCTCAAGAATAATGACTGTCTTTTTCTAGTTTCTGTTGAGTAATTCTGAAGTATGTTTTTTAAAATTTTGTATAAAATCAGTTTTCAGTAAAGTGTTCAAATTCAGTCTAGATAGCTTTCTTTTTTAAGAATCTGGTAGCTTACTAAATCCATCATAGAAGCTATGAATAGGGGCCGTTTTAAATTGAACTTGTGATTTAGTGTATATATATATACAGTATATAAACATTTTACACGAATCATTTAGTTTTTTAGTCATTTTAGTGCTACAAAATTTCATAATATATCTAGCTGAGCATTTACATATTACGCTATGTACATAATATGGTAATGTTTTATTGGTTTCCTATACCTGTTTCTAAGGAAAAAAAATGAATATGAATATCAGCGTAATTGTAGAACTGAAATTGATGACATATTTGCTTGAATGTGAACCATAACTAAACTTCCAGGTGGCTGAATGCATCTCTAAAACAAAGATTGCCTGTATTTTGATCAGTGAATGCCTACCCATTTGCTGGCAGATGAACCAGAAACTCGTATTTTTAAGTAAAAGTGAGTATAATAAAAACATAAACTGATGATTTTTTTTTTTTTAATATTTGTGTTTGTGCTAAAAGCTCTAAGCATGATTAGTATTAGGCAATGGGTCCCCTCATTTACTGATGACTTACCAAAATCTTGGTTTAAAATGACAGTGCCATAAATTCAATAGTCATTTAATGATACGCCACTGAGGACTATGTATTTTCTTAAACGTTAATTGGTAATTTCAGTCAAATTTTTAAAAGGTGAATGCCCCAGGTGAAGTCACTGAGTTTGGATAGTCTCCTCTGGTGAGAGCTCAAGGAATGGATCAACAAGATGACTCTGCTAACCTCTTAATCTGCAGAAGGACATAATCCAGAGGCACACTGCTGGGGTCCTGTATGTCGTTTGTAGCTGTTGTTCACAGTTCATGTACTTAAGATAAATGCAGTAGCATTTGCAAGTGCTATTAAAAAACAAAGGCAGTCGTTCTTTAATTAGAAGTTAAGGCATAGGTCTTTTCAGTGATGCATATCATGAAGGGTGACTTTGCAGATGTTTGATAGGATGTTTATATTTTTATACATGTAGATAACAAACCACTTACTCATTCTTATTTTCACATGTATAGCATTGAAAATAAAGATCCTCCTAGGAACTGTTGCATACCAAACTAAATTGTTGTTCTTTAAATATTAACTCAGTTGTGATTTATGCTGTCCTTTTTACTCTTTTTAAAGATGTCATTAGCTTTGCATTCTGTTCCACAGTATCATATTCATAACTTCAGCAATGACTCCTGGCTAATAAATAAAACAGGAACATTGAATAAAGAATAGGGATTTCTAGTAACAACCGTAGCATGATAAACAGAAATGTATAATGCTCAGACTGCATATTTCCTTTTAAGTGTCACAGAGAATTTTTGTGGTACCAGTCAGTATAAATCAGTCCTCAGGAAACCATAGTGTCTAAAAAGCTTAATCTGAAAAGCACAAAATAATTGTTAATATAAAATGTTTTTTTTTTTTTTTTTTATGAAGCCAGAGAATAATAAAATTGGATACAATATTCATACAATGAAAGACCCATTAATAACCAAGGAAAGATCTGAGAGAAACACATTTAGAAACTTAAGGAACAGAGCAGTGATCGTATTGGCTACCCTATGAACGCTAGTGAACTATTATAAACCTAGTGGGATGCACTGTGGTCATATCACAGGAGATTAATAATGAATTGCTAGTAAAATCCACTTGTGTAAAGCATCTGTATATTTAATAGATTTTTCTTGGGCAGAATGGTTATAATGCAAAGGAACCCGCTAAAGGAAGTTTGATCAAATCATTTTGTTCGATGCCTTGATGGCTTGAGAGCTTTGTTACCACGTAATGCAAGAAAGGAGGTCATTCCATAAGCAGCAAAACTTTAAGTCTGTCTTTTCTGCAGACTTAGGTCTCATTTCCTTTATATTACCACTTCAAGTACTCTGCTCAGCCACATCCCCTTTGTTTTACCAGGCAAAAGATGGCGTGCTCTTTGGCACAGCCGCCTTCTGCTATACTTTGGCTTTGGTTGAATTCTACCTTCCTCCCTCAGTGAACGACGATTTTTTTTCCTTTCCTTTACCCAGCAAGCAATATTCACGGACTTCGTAAGAGTATAACATCTGTGAGGTTTTTTAGTTCTTCCAATTTTGTTTGAAATTACCCATGAGCTCAGAAGTTGTTAAGGAGGACAGATGTCCATCCAAACAGACAATGCAAGTGCATGAGCCTTATTTCCTTAGGAAACAAGGCTAACAACAAATTACTATAATTAACGCTTGGCACTGTTTATATAAAATCTTTTGTCAAAGGAGGATGCAGTAGTCCAAGTGTACTAAATCCCTGTAGATGGAGGAGGCAAGCGGCCATGCTTACTTTTGTGACGCTGGCCAGTCAACCAAATGAGTGGGTGCGCTAGAATGGCTTGGAACTCTTTTTCCAGCCTGCAGATTTCTGCAGTGCTTCCAAGTGTAGCAGTGACAGCTGTGAGTCTTGCTACAACAGTCCTTGGCTGGCTGTCTTAAGCCCGTCTGTTGGTACCTTTGCTGGAGAGAATTTCTGTTATGAACATGGAGCTTTCAGGGCTCCCTCTGCCCTTTTGGCGGGCAGAAAAGGATCATAACGCACAAGAAAATGTTTTCCAAGGGAAGGATTTGACTCAGTTTCTTATTATAGGAAATCTTCAGCATATCTGTTAATGAAAAATTAGCGGAAATGCTTTGTTTATTTAGAAAGCACTAGCATTAGCTTTATGAAACTGATTGCTAATTTTGTTTTTCATAAAGCTGAGCTGCATGTGCTTTTCCCTGCGCAGTGAACTGTACTTGATGTAAGGCTTTGCCGACTCTTGTTTATGATTGCTGAAGTACCGATAGCCCCATTGCAAGTAGTCTGTTGGAAATAGGCAGCATGGCTGCTGAGACAGTCAAAATGACAGTCAGTCATATTGTCACATTTCTTCCCTGTTCTACTCTCCACTGTGTTCAAACTGGAATAAAATTAAGCTCTGCTATACATTTCTTGCTCTAAGAGTTATTTAGCACATAGTATGGAATATTCGATACCTCCATCAAAGCTGTTAGCATCAGCGAGCCAGGTTTCTAACACAGATCTATTTCCTTGCAAGGAAATGAGAGCTGGGAGAAATCCTTACACATAGCAGTAGCAGCCTCATGAAGTTTTCAGGAAATTTCTTGATATCATGAGGAGCCCAAGACATTTTTGTTTGGTCCAAACAATAAATTCACACTTTACTCTTACCTTGTTTTAGTGGAAAAAAAAAAAAAAGAAAGAAAAAAAAGAAAAACTATAGGCCTGCTTGTCATTTGTTCTAGGTCTTATTTGAGAGAATCTGGCTGAAAGATTTTTTTCTTCTTCTTCAGTATTTAGCTGCTGGGAAAAGACAATGTTGGCAGCACACCTTGCTTAGGGAGATGGACAGATGTGAGTTAATCGTTTATCATCCTTTTTGTTCAACATAATACAAAAGGGAGGGAAGTTCACACAGGAGCATGTAAGAATGAGCCAACACGTCCTGTGGTGTCAGTATGCAGATGATGCACAGTTCGTGATAACCTTGGCTTTTGCAGTTTATTAATTTACTCAGGCTAGTATTTAAAGTAGGTGTTAATTCACTGAAGTTCAACGAGAGAAGAGAAGACCAGACTGTCTAGACTGGGATAAAATACCATCTCCATTAAAAAGGAGCATTTGATCTATTATTTTCCTTTGTAATTTTGAGGTGATGCCACAACCTTGGTTAGTTTATTGAGGAGCAGGCAGTGACTTGAAACAAAAAAAAATAAAGGAAAAGCCCCTTGCTCCAGTCGTCTCCCTGTGCACAGTCATTCTTCTGGAGGGAGTGCAGAGCTGGTATGATGGGAGTGATGTTTCTTTTTGGTTTCTGAGCTAACCGCAGTAACCCACAATGCTGCCGCCTCAGTTTCGACTGTTTTTCTGTTAGTGGCTGAACTTTAGGGTCACAGTAACATTTAATAATCAGTCCTTCAGCAGAGCATATCATCATAACTACGTGGACTTCCATAGATTTGGATGTAGTTTGGTTTTGACTCAGATTTTCCAAATAGCATGGTGTCAATCTCTCTCCTCATAATACAGCAATGTTTGTGATTATTAGAAGATTTTTCCTTTAAAAGGGCAGAGACTCCTGCAGGAATGTAACTTTTTTTTTTTTTGAAATGGATCCCAATTACAGTTTTGTTTTTTTTTTTTCAAAATCTGTAGTCTTTTACAAGCATTTCTAATTTTCATCACCTTGTAAAACTCTCCTCAACATCTTCCTACCGCTGAGAGCTCAAGACGTCACTATTTCAGAAAGCTGCAGGGACAAGGAGGTCTTGCAGTGACTCACAAGTGCTACACGGCAATACCTTCCGTTCCCTTCCTGCCGTGCTACAGCTGCTCTCTCGCAGCCAGAGCCGAGCTGGGTGGGCAGCTGGGACCAGGTCCCAGCTCCTGATGGCAGCAGCCCCTTCTGCCTTGCTTCTTCTTGCCGTGCCCTCCCAGCGTGGACTGAGATGGCTTAGCATCCCCTGAGCTGGCACCTAGCCTGAATGAAGGGGCAGCATTCATATTCCGGTAAGCTCCAGGCAGCCCAACAGCCACAAATTGGCACTTCTTCTCCGTTAGACTTCTGAAACACATATTTCTAGGGTTTGCTTTCAAGGGCTGTACATTATCTGCAGTTTCAGGGTGTGTTTGGAACATGGGAAAGATTTAGCTGTTTAGAGTAGGCTGCCTAATAGCTTATCTGCTATGTGGTGCTAAAGGGAAGATAAAGACACTCAGTTAAAAATAGCTTTACAGTTGCTTAAAATGTTGTGGTCTGAATAACCCACAAAATGTGCTGTATTAACTATAATAAAGCTGGGTAAAGGCACCTTTTCTTTTATAGGTGAGAAAAATGGCTTTATTAGGAAAACTGCTTTGCTGGAACAGTAGTATGTTTTATCCATTTGGACTTGTTTGTATCATGTGAGAGGCTGGAGAGCACTCAGTTGCAGATAACTGGACCAAACAGTCATATTTCTTTAGAAATTGTTAGAGGAAGAGTATAAGTATACAAATGCACTGGTATTTTTGTTTCTGAAAGAAAAGTTTAAAGGTCGTTTGCAGATTAAAAGATTGGAGGAATTTCAGCACATTTTCTCCTAGGGCTTGAGGACAGAGGGAAACATCCAGATCATCCAGTCTGCTTTTCTACATAGCACACACTGCAGGACTTCCCTGAATGGAGCCTGGAGTCTTTAAATCAAACAGTGAAGCTGCTTAGACTGCCATCTGATCTCATGCAAGATACTGCTGGTGAAAAAGAAGAGATCACAGTGCTTGATAAATTGTTCCACTCTGAATGTCACCAGCTTTGGCTTCCAGCCAGCAGGGTCTGTAATATCTCCTTCACTGATGCAATGGGACTGGAGAGACTGTTTGTAGGTATGTATGGAGACAGTTCCACAGCAGCTTTATTTGACCTAGATCTGGGGTTTTACTGTCCTGTCTTTTCCTTCAGTTCCCAGCCACGTGTCCCTGTGAGCAGTTTTGTGTTGGCACTGTTCATGTGGCCACGTGGTGATCCTGTTTGGGGACCTGGTGCAGCAGAAAACCTTAAACAAGCAAACACAAAAAGGCAGATTAGTTTTCAACCAGAGCAGCTCCCTGAGCTGGCTTGCATAATAATAGTGCCAGGAGAAGTGGTCTGATGGCTAAGCAGAATGCACTCCTGTAGCCTGTCAATATAAGGCATGCTTTTTAGTCCCTTAGACATTTCATGTCTTTTCTCTAAATCCTCAGTTTGTCAACATCTTTACTGAACTGCACCAATGCAAAGTAAATCTTCTTTTTATTTTTTTCTCCTGTTCCTCTGTCCAAGATTTGCATTGGCAGTCCCAGGGATTAAGGCGTCACTGGAGTTTATGCTCAGTAGACCACCACTGTGAGCATCTGTGTTCCATCCTCCAGATGCTGTCCCAGTTGTCAGTCCACATGCAAGGCAGCATAGAAGGTGTTTTCTTATTAAACATTATGCCACAATGTGACTTCTAACAGCTAAATAACCTTAAAAAAACAAAGCAAAACTAACACAAGAGGATGTATTTTCCATATGTCAGTGCTGATGAGCATTACTGTGTCACTTGACTTTTCAGTATCATCTCTTACTAGTTATTGCCTTGGATAGGTAGTTTTTACACTGGATAACCCAGGATAGATATCAGGTGGGCAGGTCTGAAGTTCCCAAATGACCCAATCTCACTCTCTTCAAATACAAACAGACAATGTTTTTTTTCCAGTCCTTTGGAGCTTTCTAAGGGCTCTGAGACTTTTTGAGAAGTCTGTCTTAGTAATTACATAGGCTCATAAAGACACCAGATATAAATTGGCCAGACCTAACTGAAAAACTACTTGTTGCTCATCTTTTTTGATTAGCCTCAGAAGGCAAATTGTTCATTTTTCTCAACAGACATGCAGAACAAAATATTTATATTTTTCCTGAACTAACAAGCCTCTAATTTCCATGAATCAATACAATTTTTAACATTGTTCCTAATAAACTTAAATAATTTTGTTCTTTCATATGCTGACTACTACTTTCTTCTTGTTCTTTTTTCTTACATTATTGAATTTATACAATACAATTAGTACAGCATTTGGAATTTATAGGTTTTGATTTAAATAGATTGTGATAGCTTTCTTCATTACAGTTTATATTTATGATTTTTTAATAGCAGTCTAGATCCTGTCCTGGGACGTACTGGATATCTGTAACTCCTGTTGATCCCAATAAAAGGTTCTGTTACTGTGGGATGTACTTGAAAAATTAGCAAAAACGGTGTTCTCTGATTTACATTCAGGATTTTCCATTTACATTTATTTGCTGAAACGGTTACTTGGGATTTAGCAATGCAGGTATGCACTATTTTTTAAAAGTTTGTTTCTTGATATGCAGTTAGTGAGAATTATAGTTCATTCACTAGTCTTCAATATAACAATTAGTCAGCACAATCCCTCATATAATTATATAACTAGAGAGAAAACGTTTGAAAATATTTTTCATTTTGCTGAAGGAACAGATTTGGCTGACAAGCCAAGTTACAGACCATCCACTGAGATTTCTCTTACTTCTTAGTATCCTTAATATTTTATTCAAGGAATCTTGCAGGAAAATCTAGAGAATAGAAAAGAACGGCAAACTTAAATATCTGCTCATCTTTTTAAAGGGAAAAATGTTCAAATTTGCCCTGCTTCACTAATGGAAGATCAGAAGACTTTGTAGAAGTGTTGTCCTTGAGGTAGTGTCCAGTTCACTGGACTTATTAACTGAGAGACAACTTCTTTTCTATATTCCTAGTCAGCGTTTCTTTTTCAAAACCAGAATTATGTGGGTTGGTGACTCTACAGCAGCAATCTTCTGTCCTGGTGTGCATCTCAAGTATCTGAAAACACTACGCTTAACTTTTCCTGAAGCCATTTCTAGCTGTGTATTTTTATCGCATGGCAATCCGCCATTGCAATATAATATTTCCCAAAAGCTGGAAAATATCTGATTTATAAGTGTTATGAGTTATGTATTATGAAAGATAATTTTCATAATTATATTCATAGCCAAAGCCTTTTTGATCTATTCAAGATGCAAGGATGCAGGCTTGCAAAAGGCAGCATGTAAATATTGCTGTTGCGGTTGTTAGCTTTAAAACTTAAAGGAATGTTTTTGGTTACAGGTTTGCAAAACATACAAATAGGAAAGCTGCCACCGTAGGAATGTGGTATAAGGTCAAAACTCTGTACCATAATGTTAATTTGTGTTTGGACTGTTTGATCTCAATTTGTATATTGTGGTGCACATCCAAGGAATATCTAAGGGGTATACCAGAGGAGCATTTTCTCAGGTCTTTCCTAGCACTGTTTTGACGCATCTAAAAGTTGCTGCTTTGTTATATTCAGTTATTTGTTTTTTTCTCCTAAACCCCATGTACAGAGTCACCTATAAAAATTATTGATATGCTAATGTGTGGCACACAGCTCATTCCTTCGCTCTTACCTGGGCTTGCACTCACTGGAGTTGGTATTTTCTGTTTTGAGGCCCTGCTTCTGATACATACTAGCTGGTATGGAAATGAGGGACAACATGGACACTCAGTGTTGGTAAAGGCATGTGGCCAAGAACGTCATCAGTGACAACTTCTCAGCTCATGGAGGCTGCATGCTTTGCCCACCTACCCCACTATAATAGTGTGTGGAGTCTGATGCTGTCTGGAGAAATACTAAACACAACATTACAGGTAATAGTTTGTAATAACGACTCCCTTACTTTGTGTTCTTTGTGTTTCTCCTCAAGGGAAGGCCCTATTGCTTTAAACACAATTTTGGCTGCAATTCCCTTGGCATAATCTGTGCAGTTGTCCTTACCATTTTCCCCATGATAGTCTCTTAAGTACCTTCCCGCATTTTCATTTGCAAGATTAGATTAGAGAAAATGAGAGGAAGAAATGCTGCTTTAAATTAGCATCCGTAGACAATGTGAGATTACTTTTAACCTTAATTTTATAGCAGCAAATGGGAATTAAAGCGTCTCTGACTGAAATCAGCAAGTCGTTCCCTTTATAACAGAATATGGAGTTCTGGGTGACTTAATTTAAATCAAGCAAGAAAGTCTTCCTGAGGTCAGAGCAGCTCTCTTGTGTTATTACTGTGTACTGTGGTTGCTCCCATTTGCTAATTCCTTTAAGTTTTAAAGGTAACAACATCAATAGCAATATTTGCATGCGGGCCTTTGCACTTGCCTAATACTGAAGGTTTTCCCCAAGGTGAAGTATCTATCATACAGACTTTTCACAAACAGAAACAGGCAGAACACAGGACAGTCATTCCAGATTTATAAATTCCTTCACCCCTCCCACCCCTTTCGAAAGATACTGTGTCCCTGTGAGACTTCTGTATTTCCTTGTGACACATATTTCACCATTCCTCTTTCTAGAGAAGCCCTCACTCTACAGCAATTTTCATCTTTCCTAAGGTGATATATTGGCCTGCAGTCTTTCCTTTCCAACTATCATCTTCCTTAATGTACCTTTAGCTTTTCTACATCTGCAACAGCTGCTGCATGTGTACTTCTAACAAGTCTGATGTTGGATTTGGTGATTTACCTACTGTGTTAACTTCTTCTAGCTCTTACGTTTTTCCCCTTTTTTGTGTTAAAAGACTTTTGTCTGAAGCACATGGTTCTGCTTGTGTATGCAAATGACGTTTCTGAATCTGTGGTATAGTTATAGGAATATAGGAGTTGCCGTGCCATCTCAGCTCACTGGTTTGTCTACTCATTTATCCTCTCTCTGACCATGACTGACACTGGGTACATTGCTGGAAACTGTAAGAATCTCTGTGAAGACCACAGAGCATCTCCGAGTATTGTGCTATAAACCCATTTTTAAGCATGTGCACCTCATTTTGCTTGTCTCTTTAATAAGGAATTATGTGATATAAATATACTGTGTAAAAGAATTATGCTTTGCTGGTTTCCTTTCCCTAAGGAAAGGTCACTAGAAGAAATGTATTCTGAATGCTCTTTTGGCTTACATGTGTGGAGAAACCTGCTGCAGTACCACGGCCATATAAATAAAATTGCAGAATCATGGAATATCCCGAGTTGGACGGGACCCACAGGGATGATGGAGTCCTACTCCAAAAGATCAAACTCAGACCACTAGTCATTCCATTCAGCGCTCACTGCCCTTCCGCCTCCACACTCTGCCGTTACTGCTAATAGTCCCTGTCAGGTTGAACCACCAGAAAAAATTAGTAAAATTTTCTGCTTGTTTGTTTTGGCCATGTCACTGCTGCAACATTACCCTAATCCTTGTAGAGTTTCCCTGACTGCAGAAACACATTGCTTCAGATCCACTGAGCAATGTTTATTAACTCCCATGGCTCAGTACAGAATTACAGTGGGGAACTATTATTGTTCTGACAGTTTTTTTTCCATCAGACATACGTACACTAGAAATTGTATAGAGTGTTGGTAAATATTCCGAAAATGTTGTTTAGAAACTTACTTAGCTTATACTTTCATAAGGAGTTTAGGTGATTTTTAGAGATTTTTATTATTATTTTGATAAGAAAATATTCTTTTCCATTGTTACTTTATATATAAAAGACATATTTAGATAGAATTTTTATAGTTCTATGAAAGCCTTCATCTTTTCCTCAGGATATCTCCCCTTTATTGCTATTTTATTAATTTAATGTTTTTGATAGTTATATTTTTAGAAGATTTTTAATCTGCTTGTTATCTGCTGTCTTACCTTGGCTGTCAATCAAATTTCCTGAATTGAATAGGGTAATCTTGAAGCTTTTGCTAGTCCAACTAAAACCTGCAGTCTACATTGGCTTTATAGGACCAGGCAATGGTCAAAGTCATGCATACATAAGTGTATCCGTTTCATTCCTCTTTTGTTAAAATTCTCTTCCTCACCATTTTTCTAGTTTCATTTTCTGAAATTTCCTCAGGCTGTAAAGTGATTGATAGTTACACTAGGTGTTAGCTCTGGGAGGAGGTGGCAAATTTTGGCACATTGCAAAGTATCTGAGTATCTGTAATCTTAACAATCCACTTGGAAGGATTAAAAGGACAAATTTAGCTGCTTTTTTGGACAAAACTCTAACCAGTGTCACTGTAACTCTGTGCAGAGCATGGGTCCTGCATGACCACAAGATGCACAAGATATATATATATAGGCCCAGCCGTTCCCTGACACTAGGCTTCCCTTACTGTGTTGGGCTGGAAAGTATATATATATATATATATATATATATATATATGCATATA
>VXAA01004136.1:55434-74228 GCA_013399115.1 Anseranas semipalmata | reverse complement strand
TATATATATATGTATATAATATATATATATAATATTATATATATGTATGTATGTATGTATGTATATTTTCCCTTGAGGACAAGGGGGAGTCTTTGCCATCATTGCCAGGTGATAGAGAATAATTTTTAATTCATCAGCTGCTTTTTAGATGAGGTAGATTTGGAGTGGCTGCCCCCTGTAACTTACTGCATCCTTCTATCTTTTCGAGGTGACAAAAATGATCTCCTTTTCATAAAGGGAAACTCCCTAATGGTCTCTAAATTACTGCCTTCCTGACAGAGTCTGTAGTATGGCAATGTGGCCAAGAGTTTTGGGGCTATGGCACTGACCATGAGGAAGGATGGAATAAAAGTAAACATTAGAAATATTGACCAGTGACCTTCTGTGATAGGGAAAAAAAGAAGTGATTTTCTTTCCCAGATGAGAAGAAGTAGTTACATAGTCTGTTCTTTCTTTGTCAAGATCTTTTCTTGGATGCAGGTGTTCACTCGGGTTTCCTATTGGAAGAATCAAAGTTCCTGGGAGAAAGAAAAGGCTTCTACAAGTTCAACCCTTGCATGACATTTTTGTCTTCTCAGACAGCTAAATACCAGAGAGAGAGAGAGAAGTGAAATACAGAGAAGGAGAGAGGAAGAAAAAGGGAAGGAAAGGGAAGGGAATGAGGGAGAACGGGAAGGGAATGGGAAAGGGGAAGGGGAGAAGGAAAGGGGTATGAGCTGAGATGCGGGAGTAGGGAGAGGGCAAGAATCACCAATTACAAAGCTCAAGGTCCTGGTCCAGCACCATCAGAGGCAGCAAGGAGAATCCATAAATTTGAAACCATCCTGGATACTCCACATCCCTGTGGAATCCTCTTGACTCTTCTCTCATCAATATGATTATTATTATGAATTTTGACTCATCCATATGCTGACACTGGCCAGATATATCTTTGTCACTTATTTCTGTAGAGAAGTAGTAAGAAATTTTAGAAAGAAAGACGTATTAAGAATTAAGACCTGCAGATGGGCCATAAGATGCATTCCACTGAAGGCAAGGAGAATAGGCACATGTCTGTCATTCAGTCCTGTCACAAACAAATCACTGTCAGTAGTTACTCAGCTTTGAGACAGTTTTGTTTGTTGGCAGACAGCTGAGATGCCTGCAATGATTTCCTAATGGCATTTAAATAGTCCTTTATTTATTAAGTGCTTTGGTTGCACTATACATTGGGGCAGCAGTGCTATGGAAAAGAGGAAGGAGCACAACTTTGTATTCAAATGTTTTAGCAAAGACTCTGTCTGCATAAAGCGCTAGCAAATAGACAACTGCGTGTACAATAGCAACACTGACTATCACGTCCACATGGCTGAGTGATGTGAGTGTGCTCGGCATCCTCGATTTTCCTTCCTTGCATGGACTAAGCTCCAGAGATGGCAGGTACACTTTCTGCATGCATGTATTGGCCACAGAGAGCAGCAACATCTGGAGCACGTGTTGTGGATAGTAACTCCGGACCAAACACTGATCTGCAGTTCTTACTTAACCATAGAGATAGGTAAATGGGTAACAGGGAAATGGTAAGAAAAACACACATGGTAAACAGTGGTGTTTCTCACTTTTAAGTACATAGGGATTTTATTTTCAAAAGGAAAAAAGAAAAGATTTAGGGATTTTTTTCTTTAACACCCCCTCACCCCCCATTTTTTTACATACTACGGAGCTCCAAGCTGTTGAGGGGTTAGTTACTCAGGGCAGCAATTACCGAGGGTATCATGTGAGCCTTTGCATGTGACAAAAAGATGGCATTGCTCCTGAAACCCTTCAGATGCCAGCTAGGCCAGCTGCACCTGTATTTCCATGTTCTGCTGACTCCTGCACAATCACTGCGAGCACTGCAGATCAGCTGTGTGATTTCTTTCCCCTGTTGTGGCTGCCACTTGTATTTTTCCTACTGAAAGGAGCTTGACCCCATTAGATATCATTCAGGGCTCAGGTATCAAAATGATAGAGGCTATTTAAGTATTTGGATCTTTCAGAAAATCTGGTTTCGAGACTCCTCTTACAACTGACAGAAAGGGGTATGTTTGCATCAGTCTGGAGAGAGCTGACGTGCAGGAGAAGGCTCAGAAAGGAGTTTTTAATGTAGCTGGTCTGGAGTTATTAACCTAATCGAAACTGTAAGCCACTTATGCTTGAGCAAGAATAAAAAGAAAGGGTACTCTGCTGTGTGCTGCATACAAGTCCTGGCACTGACCAAGAGAGGCACAGAGCGCTGGGTGCTCTGTTCTTGTCCTGAGCAAGTTGGATCAGCAGCCGGCTGCCAAGAATGAGTATTTGCAAATAAAAATGCAGGGGAGTAATTCAGTCGTCCTGTCTGCTGCCTGTGTATATTTTCTTTTCGAAATGATTTTCTCCTTGCTTCCTGACCTTAAGGATATGTAGCTGTATTCCAATAGAAGGACAGCGCTTTTCTGAAGTTTGTTTGAATTTTTAAAGGTGCAGTGTTTTGTTCCCGTGCAAAAAAGGCGATACAGCTCTGCTGGCATTATCCACCTTCTTGACACCCACTCAGAAGTGTCAAGTAAGACGTGTGACAAGCTACCATTCTTTCGCATTCGTAATTAACTTTCTGTCATTTCTTTCCTAATCCATAGACTCAGTATACTTTCTTTGCCATTATGCACGCTGCAGGATGCAGATGGCAAGCTAGTGGGATATGATTTTTGTCATCCTTTCTCCTTTTTTTTTTTTATAATATAGCTGAAAACTCACTCTAAGACTACTCTTGTGGAATAAAACAAAATTACTAGAAGTGTGTGCTCAAGGAATGTGAAATTACTACTTTCTAAATTGCAAAACCACTAAACCAGAGCTCCTAGCATTGTGTCTAAGTGGCTTAAGGGGAGGGAAAGGAGTTAAGACACTATAGTTGCAGGTTATGCTTTAAAATATATCCCAAAAGTATAAAATATATCCAAAAAGTTGTCTTTAAAAGACATAGTAATACAGGATTTTTAGAATGGTGTGAAATCCAAGGCTATGACCTTATCAAGAGATGTGAAATACCTGGGAAATGCAAACTCTGCTCCCTCTTTTGTTCTAAAAATGCATTTTTTTTTTTTTATATGATACTGGCTTACTAGTCAAATTACACAGATTATTTTATAGGTCTGCAGTCAAACCAAGGGTAGGCTTGACAGATTAAAAACATTCCTGACTTTTTATGTTGTAGTTCAGGAGTCAGTCTCAGCTGTTGCTGGAAGTGCTGGGGAATGTGGGTGCACTTTTCTCTAGAGGAAACTGTTACTCAGCTGAACTACAAAATGGCCATCTTGGCTTATTTCCGTTCTTTCCAGAATTTTGTTCTGCAGTGAGGGGAAGCTTTGAGGCAGGCTGTTTGTTTAGAGTCAGTATTCAACAAATGATGGAAATCTAGACCTATAAATACAGAAAAAATCAAAACTAGCAAGTATTTGAGGAACTTGTAATTTCCAAAGAGGGCTTAAAATATTCAGGTTTTGACCATCAATGGGCATCACTTAGATTAGTTCCAGTGTATCTCCGGGCAGATTAAAATCAGGAGCTCTTTTTTGTATTTTTTCCTAACATTCAGTTCTGCATATGGAAATGGTGCTTCACCCCTTGGATTACTGCTTTGAAGTTGCTTGAACACTTCAACTTCTGATCCAGTTCAGGGCTGCATAGCCTGGCAATTCTCAGAGGATTTATATACCATCATTGTAGTAATCCTACATAAGTGTATCTTTAGCTGTGCTATATGCTACCATGCGTTGACTTAACCTGAAGCGTTTTATGCTATGGGACATGCTGGTTATCACAAATGTCCCTTATATCCCTCACAGATGATATACAGAGCCATGCATAGCATGCGTCATATAATCTGAAGTTCACATTCAGATAAAATTCCTACTTGTAGCATAGCATGAGAAAAGATTTTATGGTTTAATTTTCAGGT
Organism: Anseranas semipalmata; assembly: GCA_013399115.1. Classification (NCBI taxonomy): domain Eukaryota; kingdom Metazoa; phylum Chordata; class Aves; order Anseriformes; family Anseranatidae; genus Anseranas; species Anseranas semipalmata. Next base: position 70,270 of record VXAA01004136.1, on the reverse strand, counting down.
GTCTGTGCCACGTTTAGGGGTCTATTTTTAATTTTTTCTTTAGATGCAGTTTCCCAACATGCTGTAGTAAAGACTTTGAAAGTACCCTTGATGCAATTATAGACTGGTTTTTTTTCCTCATACTGTCAAATTCTGAGCAGTTTTCTGCCTTAATCTGAAATTATTACTTACTACATGAAATGCATTCACATGAAACACATATGTGGTAGCCTATAGGGATAGATTAGGCAAGACATACAGAGAAAGCATTGAATGGCTATTCTAATAATGATACATTGCATTTTTAAATACCATATTTAAAAATAGTCACATGACAGTAAACGCTCAATCTCCATTTAGTTTATGGTTACTTTTACAAAGCTGTGTAGCAGCTATGTGCACATTAACAGGAAATTTTGTTAATAGGCACTAACAATTCATTTGCAGCAGAAATCAGGGCTATTTGTCTAAATTAGGGAATTTGGATGCAAAATAGGAATTAGGCCCTCACAGTTTTATAATGTAAATTTACTTTTATAAGAAACAGATATAATTTATTTATCTTCAACAAAATGTTAAATTAAACATGTTACAAATACACCACAGTATTCAGAGGAAATAGCAAAAAAAAAAAAAAAAAAAAAAAAAAAGTAAACATTGACTAAATATAATCTATTAATGTAAGAAAAATTTCTTAGATCAAAACAACGAACAGAACAGTTTTATCCCTTCCTGGAAAATTCATCATTTTGTGGTCTCATTGGTTCATGAACTTTTTGTTAGTCAGTTAACTTTCTCCATCAAAAGAAGACTGGTAACAGAGCTCATGTTTCATGCAACTTTCTGCATTCAGTCAGCACTGCTATGCTCAAACAAATGGAAAAATAAGTCATCTCCCAAACAGTGGAATTAAACAATGTTTTCAGTTATGGTAGGTGGTAGCTGGCAAAGGAATGACAAGGCAATGTGATTTCTCTGCAAAACCCTTCTTTGCTTCAGAATATTACCTGAAGAATTTTATATGGGACACATCCCAAAAATCTGGGGATCCTCTAAGGATGAATGTGCTGCTTTCATATCATCCTTTGGAAGACAGGACGGGACAGAACTGATCTTCTTCTCTGTGCTTGACAATGCTGGAAAATAAAATCCATTTCCCTCCATTTTGAGCAGAACTTCTGGATATTTTACAACCTGACTCACCCCCCATTAAAACCGGCTGTATCTTAAATTGGCTTCATGTCCACTGGAGTTCATACTAACGGAGCATGCTACACAAAAGGAAATCTTAAGCAGCCACCTGTATTAACTAATGGAAACGTTCCATGTTTGGACACCAGGTTTTGCAGATTTTTCATTAGGAAAATACAATCACTTGGTCAATAGTAGTAATTAGCAGTGTTATTTACATGTGGTTAAACTGTGTTATACAGCAACAGAACATACATTTCCTTGTACATTAGTTATCAACAGTAATGGGGCTCTGATCTTCTAAAGCCTACGTCATATGCATGTGAATCAACATTAAATCAAAAAATGCAGAAGATCCTGAATGACTCAAAAGGTTATTTCCAAATATGGAAATATATTTTGAGGCCAAAATATTATTTTTGCTGCATGAATACCATTTTTTTTTTGTAGTGATATGTTGACATTGTTTACTGACACTGTCTAGCTAAGATGAATTGACACAATTTTCTTTATTTTCTGTCAAGCTGGATTTTCATATTCCATTAAATGGGTGAATTTAGAAATGGACATTTTCTAGCTAGGAAAAACTACTAATTATAGGTAATTGTAAAAAAATTAATATAAGCTACCTTGCTAGAAAAAAAGTACTATTAAAAAAAATCTGGCCCTTGCATAAAATGTCATTGTAAGAAGATACCTACTTGGAAATAACAGAAGTACGTAATATCCATTTGCATTTTAGCTAAACTCAGTCAGAAATAATAATTTGAACCATTCATTGAGAATAAAAAAGATAGCACAACAATTTTCTGGTTTTTGTCTCTTAAAGGTTACTTTGGGGAACTAGTTTTTCATTGTTCCATAACTCCATTTCATTATTTCCAGACATTTCTGTCTGTGGAAAGCTGTATGATGTTGTGAAATCTGCAGTATCATCAGATCTCTGTACAGTGGTTTGGACTGGAATCATTGGAGTGGCAGATGACTGAATCCCCATGACAAACTACAGCAGAGCTTGTGTGGCATTGATGTCTTGTTTATTATATCATATGTCTCGGCCAATTAGTGCATTCACTTCCTCATTTTCTTCTTTGTCAAAAATTCCAGATTATTAGAATATACAAATTCTTAGACACATTACATTATACTAATTTGATTAAGCTGAAGTACACTAGATGCTTATTAAGTGAAAAAAAATCGCTGATGACTGATTATGCTTCCCTCTTACAAATAAAATAGCAAATGAAAAGCTTAATTGTACTATTGTTCCAGATATGGTCTGGCTATGACAATTTGCCATTAAAGTTTCACAGTGACATTAAAAAAAATGATTTCCTTAAAAAAAGCACAGCAAAATTTATCATATTTGGACAAAGTACTTTATGACTTTGTTTATGTTGAAGATTATTTATTATATTTCAAACAAAAATAAATGTAACTATGGAAATGGTAGAATACAATAGAATAGGTATCCCTGTGTTTGCACAGTCTTAAAATATAAGACTCCAGTTAAGGACAGCTTAATCTTAGGCTTGCATTCACCTCCATTTAGGAAATATGTAAACACATAAAATGTGTTCACATACTTGAACATGTGTTTACATATGCGAAGAAATATGTGTAAACAAGTTTACCCTGAAGCATAGATTCAAAATCAGCTTCAGCTTCTGTGGAAGTTACAGATGAGCTTAGATAAGGGTGCTTCTGTGAACAGAAGATTTCAATGACTTCCTTGAGTACTATATGCTTATAAAGAATTAAAGTATCCAAGAGTGTAAGAATGAATACCACAGAGGTAAGCAGGTACTGCGAAGTTCAGCATGGCCTTAACTGACCTGAAAGTCAGGCAAGTTTTTATATTAGCTGTTAGTTCTGGCCTGTTCCTGTTGAAAATGTTCTACCAGGACACGGAGGATAAGTTCATATCAGCCTAATAAAAGTTATCAGGTAGTCATGCCATGGTTAAATACTCTACATGCGAAGCAAATGAAAAATGCACCGGGGACTACTGTCATGACTGGTGTCTGATGTCCCATATGACAGTAAATATGTGCATGGAGACTGAGAAGCCTCAAATGCATTAAGAATGTGAGAGTGGCGGTGCTGGGTCAGACGAAAGGTCTGCACTTTCGCTAGCATACTCTTGGCAGGTATAACAGGTATACTCTGAGCAGGTATAGCCATGGGCATACCCACAACCAGTCCAACGTCTGTTTTCCAAGGAGCAGATCACTACATATATGAGAGAGGCAGTAGGCAAAAAGTAGTTTTCCATATCCTTTTTATTGCCTCACTAGAGAATCTGAAGTTGTATATTCCTTTCTGTGTTTATATTTAACTTGGCACTTCATTGGGAAGTCCAGACTAAATAGATAATCTCTACCTGAAAGTCGTGAGAGTGGCACATAAGAGCCAAGTATCTTTATTAGCTGAAGGCGTGCAGGATGTATCGGGTTTGTTGCTAAGTTAGACCAATAGCAGCTGCTGCTCTAGGCAAATGGCTTTTTAGAATTAGAAACCATTAGTGTCTGAAGTGACACATTTAGAAAATGTCTCTACATGAATAATTAGCTCACACAGCAAAGCTGCAGCTACATGGTAGCACAACACTTTTCCCACTTTTGAGATTTTTTTTTTTTTGTCTTAAACATGCCAGTGGTTGTCATTGCTAGTTTATTCCCTGTATGACAAAGAGGTGGTAAATGAAGGTATTTTCATATATTAGAACAACCTGCATGGTTACATTTTTTTTACAGCTGTTTCAAAGAGGTAATTGAAACTGCAAACAGCTTTTGCTCTTTATGCTACCGAAAGCCACGCTAAACAGATTTTTGCAAATTTCCAGTTTGGAGAACTGCTGAGTAATTATTCAAGTGCTTATGTGGAAGAAAAAAAATAATCTTCCTTTAGAGGCAATATTTTGCTGAAGATTTTAGTTCTCTCTTTTCTGTTTCAGCTGCCTTTTCTCCAGTTCACAAATTTCTACTTCCTTGGAAACTGTTCTCGTTTCTTTTGGTAGACTATCTGTGTGTAGTAGCTGAAAATGAACTGGGCCTTTCCTTTGTAAGTCAAATACCACATGAGATTTTTATTTCCATAATGCATGCAGTTTTCCTTTACTTATTGAAGAAAATTACCAAACTTTCTGTATTTCTCCCTTACAGCTGCTAGGGACCTTGTACCAACCTGAATGCGTATAGCCCAGCCTTACTTTTTGAAACTGAACTCAAATCTGTGTCAAATTGTATCATAACTCAGGAATGAAAATAATAGGGATGACTTACTTCAAGTATATTCTCTGCAGATTGCTATGGCCAAATGCAAGTAAATGAGGAAATATAGCTAGTGGATATTTCTAATTCAAATCTTTGACATCTCAATAAGTCACTTTAATATTAATATTATTCTCACTCTACTTACTGCATGAAAGACCAAAAGAATCTATGTTTTTAGTAGAATTTATGCAGGAAAGCATTGACAAAAAATACTAGAGTACTTTCAAGGTTTGTTCCTACATCAAACATGCTGAGATGAGGCTTAACAGCCCACCAGAGAATTCACATTTGTCTCAGTGCTGTTAGGAAAAGCTGTAATTACCTGGATCTTTTGAAAACACTTAAAATGAAAGACAACCTAGTTCTCAGTTATAGAACAATGTAGTGCAGCAAAGACATTATCATCTATTTTTTCATTATAAGATGCAGGTGCATAACCAGCAAGAATACTAGCATGATTATTTCTTAGTAAACCTTCACAATGTATAACCATATAGTAGAGCAGTGAAATGAGAACTTTTCTTTATCTCAGCAGAACAATTCTGCTGCATAGGTTGAAAAAGAGCTCAGCTTTCTGGGATATTTTCACTCTCACAGTCCTGCTTCCTCTCCTTTAATTGTCACTATCCTTACTACCCAACGATTTTTGGGGAGGACTAGGGTTAACCTAATTGCTTTCCCCTTCACTCTTGACAGCATTAGTGAGGCTAGCATCTCCCACAAAGTCCCTTGGGCCTTACTGCTGCTGAATAATGCATGCTAGAGCTCTGTACCCCAGAGCAACTTTTACCCACTCATACCGGAGGGCTTAGCAAAGCAATGTATGATCCCATCAGAGGCTGAACACATGCTGGGGTAGGAGTAAGCAAAGCTGTCAATGGCCTAATTAGGAGCCATGGGACTGAGAGGGACCATAGAGTTTGCGTGGCCATGCCTAGCCCCTGGTCAAAGTTGTCCACGATTTTTGCTTGGATTTGCTTTATTGAAATATTAAAGCGGCCACTGACACCTTTGAATTTTTCATCTGTCCACATCTTTTACAAGACAGTAAGACAGTTTTTACAGTTGAAACCTACCAGTTGAGGAGAAACTTCCAAATGTGTTGTGACAGTGAAGGGCATTTTTACCCTCTGAAATTTTGCATGCTCAACTGTTCAATTATATATGTAGTTCAGTGGAAAAGCAGTGGAGAGAAAAGTCAGTGGAGTGGGGGGATTCTAGGTAGGGACAAGTATGCCAGGCCAGGTGAAAGGTTCATCCAGGCCAATATTGACTTTCTACCAGTGGTGTCTTTTTCTCTAATAACACTTGGTGGATTTCTAGTACATGACTTTATGTAATTACTTTTTGAACACCTGTGAGCTTTTGACATCTCCAACATCTAGAAACAATGAATTCCAAGGTTTAGCTGCATCCCGCTGAAGAGGTTCATTCCACTTTTTTTCATCCTTTCACATAATTTTATTTGAAGACTGCTAGTTCTTGTATAGGAAAAGAATAACCTTTTTTTATTCAACTTCTCCCTGCTGTGATTTTTTTAGCCCTTAGTCATCACTTTCCCAGGATAAAGAGCCCTTGTCTAGTTGGTCATTCCTTGTCATTCCCTGCCTCTAATCAGTCTTCTGCTATTTTCATCTTCAATATCGTTCCTTCTATTCTCCTTGTAGATCTCACAAGTGTAGTTACACTGATTCCTTCATATATACTACTGTAACTTAGAGACTGGAAGTAGGAAGCTAAACAGGGTCAGATCAAAAGTCTATTTACTGTCCTGTCTCAGAATGTCCATTGACACATGTCTGGGGAAGCGTAGAAGACTAGACTGTTCTTCAAGAAGTTTTGCACTTTAACCCTCAGATTCATGCACTGCAAGTTGGTTTTTCTCTCCTTTTTTAAATGGCACAAGATTTAGACTTGTCCAAAAAGCAGTTTTTAAACCTCTCCCACCCCAGCTTTGTCCCTCACTGAACTCCAACAAAAAAGTGAAAAGACGTCTCAGTCTGCTGACTGTGCGTTGTATTTCTTGGGATGTTTAAAAACAGGAAGAGATTTCCCTGTCAAGAGAGATAGCTTGATATAAAAAGTGCTGAAAAGTATACAAGTCCAGAATAAACATTCAAAATGATTTATAACAAGAATAAATTTTTGATATTTACCCTGAAAAGTTATTTCCTGGAAAAAAAAACAACAACCAACTTTGAAATCTGAAGCTAGCCCTGCCCCAAATTTGTTCTGCAGTAACTAATAAATACAGAATGCAGCAAAATGCAGGAACTGTAACAATAGATCCTGAACTGATGGCTGTGTTACATATGGACCGAAACCTGTTTTTTGGGGGGATATAAGGCTCTGGGCAAACTGACAGGCATCCATCCCTACAGACCTTTTATCACATCCATAAACCTTCACTGAATAACATTTTGGTGACCTAAGAAACTGATCATATATACATTTAAAGACTGTATAAAGGAATGAATAGCTTGAAATGCAATTAAAAACTGCTACTTCAGCATGGATCTTTTAAGTCAGCTGGAAATAACTAATTTCAGGATGATTTATTGCAGAGATTAATCTTTCAGTTAGGTTCTGAAGAATGTTGCTCACTACAATTTTAATGGGTACAGGGTAAGCTAAGATAGTGTTATTTGCCTTTGCTACCACCCAATAGACATACTGCCTCAGTACCTCTACTCATATGAAATTTATTTTCACTGGCACATATCTAATTAGGCACTATCATATTGTGAACACTATCTTTTCTTGATGCAAGGATTTTATAAAAGGCAAGTCCTGAAGAGTCCCACAGACGAGATCTTTACATTTTTCACAGCACACATCATCATAATACTGAACCAGAAATTGTTTTTTGGTTGTCAGCTTACCTGTTGAAATCATAAAGCCAAAGGAAGTTAAGTATGCATGGAAGGCCCTATTGATTTTTGATTAACAAAGGTATTGTCTACAATCTGTGGATACTGTAGGCATAATATTCTCATTTCTCTGAGAAACAACTATTTGTTGAGTGAATTGAATGTCTATATAATCGTGAATTTGAGCGTAAGTAACATGAAGGATGCTTTTTGTATCGGTTTTTGATTTCACAATTTTTGGTACACAAAGAGGGCTAACTTCTCTGGTAATCAGTAGAAAACCTTTTCTTTATACATCTGCCCTTAAAAAAAGCTGAGAAATTCTATACGTGTGTTTCTACTCTTTCTGTGAGTTCTCCCCAGCACAATTAACTCCCACCTTGGCTCAGAAAAGCGGACTGCCTTGCACACATCATGATCTCTGACTTTTTATGGGTTTCAGCCAGTGTGAGCATAATCCTTAGACTGTTGAAAGCATATTCATCTCCTGTTCTTCCTGGAGCCAGCTTTTAGCTTTATAAACAACAAGCTGTGTCACATCAGAAGAAACCAAGCATTACATTTCCTGCATAACTCTTTTGAGGATCCAAGTTGTTTCATATTGTTTGATTTCACGATCCCACTGTCAGCCTCCTTACGTTTCATTGCCAGTGTACAGGAAGGACATCAAACTAAGGCAGAGAAGCTAGCTGAAGGAAAATGCCTTCAGTTATGCATGACAGTCCCTTCCTGAGAAAACACTTTAGCTCGAAGAAACCTCTGTTTTCATTCCATGTCACACATACGTCTCACATATTACATGTCAGATAAATACCTTCGCTATAGCTGGTATCTTTGCTCAAGCTAATAAAAGAGAATTTCTGGAACGTCAGCTAGCGTGATCCCTTCCTGAAGGGTCTGTTTTTGTTGCATTTATTTTCAGTATCTTCTGCCAGAGATGACAAAGCGAAAGTACCTTGAGCCTTTCTGTTATTAGGAGTTGGCATGACCAAGTAGGAAGGTTGGAATGAAGCTAAGCTTTCTACACACCGTGGTGCATTTGTTTTTAAGCTTCTTTTGCTTGCTCTGCTACATTAGCACTGCTACAGTTTTAACTGCACCACTCCACAACTTCTTTTTGCTCACAATACATTTCATCCCCTACAAGACTATATCTGATCTATTAGCCAAAAATCTGGGCAATCAGCGTGTACAGAGCTGATGGCAGAGCAGCAGCTGGGGAACTTGCAGTGCATGTGCTAACTTGGGACTACCAGTCTGTGTAGAAACAACTTCAAGTTTAATAATCCTGCTTGTCATTAAAACTTGTCTTCTCTCTTTATCAACCAGTAAGGCCTGGCTGCCACAGGAAGGAGCAATCTTGTGGTAATGAGATTTCAAAAGACAAGTTAAATTTGTTCTTCTAGAAAAGGAAGGACATGAGATGTAGGAAGTGCTGAGAACAACAAATAGGATTATGAGAAGTTTACAGGGTTTAACAACTTCCGACACCAGAACGGACCCTTTGGACAACCTTCAAGTCTAAGCTAACACTGCCAACCGGCATGTAACAGTGGGCATCCCCATGTGTGCCTGCATTTTTTCCCCAAGAAGCAGTTTTTCTCAGATGGTCTAAATCCTTCAAAGGAAACTTCCACCCTGCATGAAAATCCTTTCAATGTATTCTCAGAGATCATTACCATTTTTGCTCATGGCAAATCCAGCTGTCTCAGTTTCTAGAGCTATTAGATCCATGAACAAGCATTTTATTCTCAGTACTACCAAAGGCTTTTGTGTTAACAATGTCACTGTAGCTTTTGCAATTTCCCCTTGTTTCCTTGTTACCTCCAGAAACTGATTTTCACAGAATCACACAATCGCAGAATGGATGAAGTTGGAAGGGACCTCTGGAGGTCATCTGGTCCAACCCCCCTGCTCAAGCAGGGACACCCAGAGCAGGTTGCCCAGGACCATGTCCAGGTGGCCTTTGAAGATCTCCAAGGAGGGAGTCTCCACAGCCCCTCTGGGCAATCTGTTAAATGATTTTAGCCTAAAGAAGTTAGTTTTCCTACCTTTCCTCTGTTGTCAGTTCAGGAAAACAGTCTCTGTCATGAGTGACACAGAGCAGCTGCCCTTAGACTCTTGCTCTCAGGTGCCCCTGTCTCTCCATAGATCATCCTGAAGTGAGTCTCCTCAGACAAAATTCGAATTGTGAACACCCCACAAGCTTCAACTGACCTTTCTGAAGAACAAAGTTAGTATTTAACCCTGCTTATGAAGAACTTATAGGGCTGCAAGCAAAGAGTGCTAAGCTGATAGACACAACAATCTGCCTAGAGTGGTAGCAACTCTCTCCTCATACAGTTTCTGCCTTTGTGTGCAAATGAGCACACCAACTGTAGACCTAACCCTCAATATAGTCACATGATTTTGTATGCCTCCTATCCAAGAACTGTAATGCAACTTGCATTGCAACAGCTGATCTGGGATTGGAATTGCTGGTTAAGAGATTTGCAGAATCGCAGAATGGTTGTGGTAGGCAGGACCCTCTGGAGACTATCTGCTCCAACTCTCTGCTCAAGCAGAGCCACCTAAAGCAGGCTGTCCAGCACCATGTCCGGTTGGATTTTGAATACCTAGAAAGATGAAGACTCCCCAGCCTTTCAGGGCAACCTATTGCAGTGTTCAATCACCCTCACAGTAAAAAAGTGTTTTCTCATGTTCAGATGGAATTTCATGTGCTTCAGTTTGTGCCCATGTGTTTCCATATATTTGTGCCCCAATTGGTGGGTCTGCTTATAGTGTGGGATTCATTTCACCTACAGACTGATTCAGCCCACTTAAATAAGTCTGTAAGGCAATATCTATACATCCAAATGAAAAGGAGTCAGGTACAGACTGAGTTACATCTACACAGTGTGGGACTAGCCCCTTCCATGGCTGGTTTATCAGAGGGCGAGTTGGAACAGTCCCAAGCAGAACCAGGGAGTGAGATAAGAGGTAAGCGGTGTGGGTGACCAAGGGTCCAGAGCTTGGGCTTGCTCTCTAGCACTCCCTTGTGTGCTGTGTACCCTGTAAGCAGCAACATTAATTCACCTCTAGACATGCGTCAGAGTTTAGTTACACACATAGGATTTAACTTCCTCATCATACAGAGGACTTTGTGCCATTGATGTATCATTCCCTTGACGTGTGAATATATAGTCTCTAAAGAGAACACAGGAAGGGAGAGATTTAAAATGAGCACTGTCCGTATAAAGGATAGATCCTGAGAATGTCATTTCCATCTCTTCACTTATAAAACAAACAGCATCGTAATAACATCTAAAAATTACGTTGCCTATTTCACAGAATTTTGAAGATGAATAAGCTACAACAGAAAGAGATCAATATGTACCATCCTTTTAGGTCTAAATTTGACCAGAAGCTCCTGTTATTATTTTCTTCTTGGCAGGTACTTTCAAATAGAAATCTTTTTTTTTTTTTTAATTGTCTCATAGACGGTTCAAGAAGCTCAAAAACTTTTTGTGGACTGTGAAACATTTATTTAATTATTTTCTCAACTGTCACTAATTTATGCATGTCCTTTTTGTATTACAGATGTCCGACTTCAAGTTATGACTTCCCCACTTTCAGCCTTAAAAGTGGTACCATCACTATCTTCCAGGCTAAACTCCAGTATTGGTATGTATGCACTCAAAGAAATCATTTTATGTTTTACGGTATTGCACTGTGACTGATCCAGGGTCTTGTAGGTAATCTGTGTCAGGAACAGGAAACCAAATCCATTTCCTAAATGTCAGTTCAGCGATTTACTCTCTACAGAATCACTGGAAAACAAATTACAATGTAAGCCAAAGCCTGTGGAAGTTTTCTAGTGAGTCTCAGCGGCTTTAGAGCCAGGAGTTACTTCATTGTTGGCATTACCTCTATATAGTTGAGTTCAGACCAGGCATTTATTTTCCACTACAGAAACTGCCTCAAGGAACAGTGGTTGTTTGTCAGCTCTTCCTTTGATTGTGTAAGATAGCACTACTGCTTGATAGTAATCTTTCTTTCTGTACATAACACTAAGCTGAAGCTTTGGGAGCTTATTAAGAAATGCTTAGGGATCTCTTTTACATGGAGATGGAGAAGTTTTGCAGCCCTCAAATAAAGAATATGTAAATGTCATTGTCTTTAATAGGGACCTCATTTATCAGTCTTCAACATTGGAAAGGTATTTATTTTACTTTCATTTTTGCTTTCCTGCAGATATCATTAGCGATATCAAATTTTAAAAATAATGTAATGGAACATTATTTTGTGCTATGGTGGTGCTAGATTCTTGTTTTCATTTTCTCTTAAAAACTTTTCTTTAATTCTGCTTTCCCTAAGGAAAGACAGTAGGTGGAGACTAATTTATCCATCCATGGCACTTGTGTCTTCATTCTAGATGCCTGATGAGCCCCTATGATCTATCCTTAGATAATAAATATATAAAACATATATAAATATAGTATTTTTATAATAAATAAATTCTCTACATAGTTGTAGGAGAAAGGTTAGGCACTTTTGAAGGCCTCCAAGGAGAAATCCAATCCACCTAAGAGGGATTTTAAAATTCAGTTGTGTCATTAATTAAGTGCTTACACTTGGTGAATTGGAGCTCTTTTTGGACATCTTCAAAAGCACCTTCTTCCCTCTATTGCTGATTTGTTTACTTAAGGAAGACTGATCCAACAGATATTTATCCATTAGATACAACCGAATCCCGCAAAATAAAACAAAGACAAAATTCTTTTCATACAGAATAACTGCTGTATTTTTATACCTATATGTGGTATTATCATATTTATTACATACTTTTGACCATCTTCATGCAGCTTGTCCATCTGTACTAAAATCTCCTTTGGCATTTCAAACATCTCTTATAATTATTTCTCTGTATGCAAAATTTCATTTTTCTCAGCCTGTTAGACCAGATCAGGCAACAAGGAGTCCTGGAACTCTGAAGGGTATAAAATAAAGTCTTTCTCATGAGCATCAAGGATACAGCTCTGAGAACAGTATACAACAGTGAGAAAGAATGGAAGAAAATGCTTGTTCCTTTTTAATAATAGACAGCAAGATTTTCCAGCAATACATTACCTGAGGGTAACCATCCCTGGACAGTGCCAAAATATTCCCTCATTCTGTACTGCAAGCATCACCTGTGCACAGAATGCTTTTGTTATCTGTGATATTAGGAAAGTGTTTTGGGAATGTCAAGATATTTAGTGGACAATTTATCTCTTTTCTAAGAGACAATAAGTGTTAACTGTTTCTTAGAACCAGCCTTCCCCTGCTAACTTCTGGGCCTTTTGGCCTACCTCTAGCCAAACTGGATGACAGGTGGGAGTTTCAAAGGCAATGATATTACTACCCTTGTAATGAACACTGGTGTCTGAGTGGAAAGGAGGCCCGGACTCATGTCCCAGCTAGCAGAGAGCTGAAGGATCAGCTGGTGCCTCAGCACATGCATATGTCTAGACTAACAACAGCATTGCAGCCTCTTGTTTCATTGGAGTGCAGTAGGGATGTGGAGAAACACTGGGATTCTTATGATGTGGGAGAGGCTAGGGCGAAGACTGTCGATCTATAATTGACCAGGTCTTCATTTGGTTTCCTGCTTATCGAACAACTTTTAGGCCCTTTACCTGTCAAACGTGTGTGGTTCTGAATATAGAAGGCTCAATTTGCTCCTTGTTCCTTGATAGAAAAGTGTTTTGACATAATATCTATTCAAGGGATAGATTACTACTACACTCTACCTGCTCATTTGTACTCTTTGTTTCCTGTGTTTAGCTGGTTTACCTGTGGATTATTGCTGTGCATCTTATGGCCTTTTCAGCCAAAGCTGCTTTCTATTTCTCTAGGTAGATGACCATATATTGCTCTTTTCTTTCTACTCATGCCATAAAACAAATGTATTTTATTGTGCTTAAGCCATAAGTCCAAAAAGAAAGTCTTACTGTGGTGCTTAGGACTCACAGTGGAGATGAGAAGTTTTCTTATCAGTGCAGGAGAAGTACAGCAGCTGAGCGAATCTAATCTCAGGAACTAAGGTGTCATTCGGGTAGCTTTACAAAACAGTAAGGAGCTGGATATGCTACAGGTTTCTCAAATTATCAACTGTGCTGATAACACTACTTTTCAGCTCTTTTAGAACCCTTTAATAATGGCTCAAGATAAAGGAGTGCTCTGTGCTCATGGTTAAAATTGGTTCCAAGAGAGAGACTAAAATGTCTAACCAGTAGCTATTCTGTGTCACAAAGGGAAAAGAAGAGGCCTCATAAATCAGAATGAAGGAATTCTTACCTATTTGAGGTAAGGACAATAATTTTACATCCATTTCTTCCCCTGATAATAACACCAGGGGGTACTCTGTAAGGACAGGAAAGCCTCCCTCACCCCAATAACATGTAACTATTGCATTCACATCTCACATAGGCAGTAAAGGTAGTCTTTATAAATCTTTCATCCCCCAGTAGTCGTTCTGATAAACCCTAATTCTGCAGAGACCTTTAGAGTACCAGAATCCTTGTTGGAGACACCACGTGTCTATGAAACCTGGCACTTCAGAATTTACAGTCTCAGCCCCATGATAAAACACGTATATGAAGAATAATACACCACATAAGGAGTTAGTGCAATTAAAGGAAAGAGCACTACTGATGGAAAACATCTTCAGATAGCTTAGTTAAGTCTAAGCTAACAACTTAAGTTATAAATTCCTCATGGCACCTCCAAGGAGAGATTTCCCTGTGTTCAATACAGAATGGATCCACTTTAGTCTGGAGGTTATTTTAGCACTGAGCTAATACTTCCATTACTAAGGTAAGTGCATATAACAATTATTTACTGTTGAGCTGGTTTAAGTAACTTCTGGAAAATACTAGCTCACCTCTTGCATCTTTACCACTGCTCTGTTACTGCTAGGTTCATTTACTCTGAGGAGTATGGCTGAGGCCTCTCTGTTTTCTGATGCAGGCATTTATATTCTCTTAAGCTTTACATATGCCACTGAAGGTAGCTGTGATTTAAAAATCTTCTTCACATAATGTATCTAAAACTTAGAAGTTGAAGGTCAAACAGATGGATTTACCATTATTGGAAAGAAGACCTGATTATGATACATGGGTCAATTTGTTCTTTTTATATCTATTAATTTCAATCTTTACAGATGCAGACACAAATCACGATGATATTTACATTCAAGTTACATTTTCACAGAATCACAGAATCACAGAATCGTTCAGGTTGGAGGAGACCTCCAAGATCACCTAGTCCAACCTCTGACCTAACTCTAACAAGGCCCACACTAAACCATATCTCTAAGCTCAACATCTAAACGTCTTTTAAAGACCTCCAGGGATGGTGACTCAACCACTTCCCTGGGCAGCCCATTCCAATGCCTAACTACCCTTTCAGTAAAGAAGTTTTTCCTAATATTCAACCTAAACCTCCCCTGACGCAACTTTAGCCCGTTCCCCCTCGTCCTGCCACCAGGCACGTGGGAGA
>VXAA01004136.1:22705-55181 GCA_013399115.1 Anseranas semipalmata | reverse complement strand
TTTCCAGCCACTCATCCCCCAGCCTGTAGCTCTGCCTGGGGTTGTTGTGCCCCAGGTGCAGGACCCGGCACTTGGCCTTGTTAAACTTCATACAGTTGGCCTCAGCCCATCGGTCCAGCCTATCCAGATCCTCCTGCAGAGCCTTCCTACCCTTGAGCAGATCGACACACGCACCTAACTTGGTGTCGTCTGCAAACTTACTGAGGGTACACTCAATCCCCTCATCCAGATCATCTATAAAGATATTAAAGAGGACCGGCCCCAGTACTGAGCCCTGGGGGACGCCACCAGTGACCGGCCTCCAACTGGACTTGACTCCATTTACCACGACTCTTTGGGCCCGGCCACCCAGCCAGTTTCTAACCCAACGAAGGGTACGCCAGTCCAAGCCACGAGCAGCCAGTTTCTTGAGGAGAATGCTGTGGGAAACGGAAGCATTTTTGAATTTTGAAGCATTTTTCACATCAGCATGCCTAAACACTTCTTTTTAGAATGAAAACTGAAATTCTAAGACACTATCATGAGCCCTGGGCATGATCTGATAGTTTTATTCTTGCCTCTGTTTTAAGATTGACTTGTGCTACCTATATAGTAAGAAAAAGAAGATCCTTCATCATTCTGTTCTACTTGACAGGTATTACTGCCTTCCCTTGAAATACCTTATCTGGTACTTTATCTGTGGCTTTTTGGTAAGCCTGCGATGAGATCATTTCAAATTCATGTTATTAAAACCCATACACCTCATCAAAATCCAGTGTTACATCTTATATTGTGTTTATGTCACTTCATGCAAGGAGTCTGCTCAGGATTCAACTTCAGCTTGCAAGCTTTACATTTTACCATTTGTATTATGTTTGATCAGTATTTATTTGACTTGAAACGAGAAATTCCACATCTGCTTCTGCTATGGACATTTCACCTGTATGCTGGTACATGACAGGGATAATCTTATGAGATTACTATTATATTCCTATGCTGTATTTTTACGGACTATAAAATAAAACTTGTTTGAATAAAATACAGAAGTTTATACTTAGTGTCTTAGAATTACTCTATTTTTATATTGTTTATGTTTTTGTTTTTTTGTTTTTTTTTTTTTTTCCCATGATCTTTCTGCTTATAGCACTCAGGCTAGCCTAATTACCTAGATTTATATTTTGGGATTTTGATACTGAGAACTGTACTTTGCTTCCTGGGCAACTTCCAGCTGTGTTCAGAAAAGATTGCTTTTACTTGAGCAGTCTCCCCAGTATTCCCCTTTATGTGTCATTCAGTGAGATTATCGTGAGTTTAAACAAGACAGATAAGAGCAGCCAGCAGCCTGGCATATTCCCTGATCCACTGATTTCCAGCATTCAGGCCTTGTAGGCAAACCCCAGTCTGACTGTGGGCAAGCACATGGACTGCCTACGCTTGCTGACTGACATATTCACCCCCTAGTGCCATATGCCCTATTAGCAGCATATGAAATGCCCTTACTCACAGGACCTTGTATGCTCTGGGTTGCGTTGTCAGTGACTGAAGCTATCTTGAAGCTGACCTTTGTATGCCTGTCAAAACATCAGCTAGACATAATCAATTTTTCCCCAAACTGGGCTCTGAATGCAAGATATAGCTTTAAGTTGTGTCTTATTTCCAAGGTTTGTGGCTTAAACAGAAAAGAATGGAGGGAAAAATGATAAATGATATTTCTCAAGGATTTTTATATTCAGCATAAGGTAACTGGGGATAATGAAGAATGTCTGCTGGGAAAGAAATGCTGCAGATTGCTCAGGAAACTTTTGGATTGCTTCAGGGAAAATGTTTCTGATTCAAGAAGTAAAGAAAGCAAATAACGGGGAGATTATTCTATATTCCTTGGCAATTGTGAGGAATGGATGAAAATCTGAGTCTGGAAGGTCCATTTAAGAGTGGACATGAAAAAAAGGATTCATGATCATTCAGGACAAGAAGGAAGAATAACAACGGAGTGATAGAAGGTAGATTTCAATAAATACAAAGAATTGGTAAGCAAGATCTCATGTAAATCAAAATGCTATTGAAGAGTTAGGTCCTTAAAAAGCAATACACACAATTACATAATATGCATCCACAGGTATATACTAACCCACTGTGGAGAAGAGAGGCAAAATATGGTAAGAAATCAGCTTCAGTAAAGCATGAACTTTGCATGAACCTTAAACACAAGAAAAAATCAAGCTGGAAGTAGAAACTAGGTCAGGCTACTGAAGATGAATGATAAATATAACATGAACACGTAGGAATAAAATTTTAAAAAGCCAAAGCTCAAAATAAGATGCATCTGCCAAGGGATACCAATCAATTTAGAAATACAATTGTAACAGAGGGAAGGTGAAGGAAAGGGTGAGTTGGTCAGCTGTTCAGTGGAGAGGAAAAGATATTGCTGGATGATACTCAGAAGGTCAAATTTTGTAGTAACCTTTTTTGCCTCTGTCCTTACAAGAATGATCAATTGCAATTGTGGAGTATTATAGTTAATACCAATGACAAAAAGAAAGACTTCAGTTTTGAATGGGAAAGGAACAATTTAGATATTAGAGTTTTTCAAGTTAGCAAGGGCTTATGAGTTCCCCAATGGGGAAATTTAAGAACTGCATGATGCAATATTAGACATTAATGTTGTACTTGAGAGCAAGAGATGGGCGGGAAATGTCTTGAAAGGCTCATGAAGGGCAAGCCAGGAGAAACGAAGACTGGGCTTATGATTTAGTCACTAGCTTAATTTCTTCTGTCAGAAAATGTTTGGACAACCGACAGAACAAGCTATTTCTTAGCACCTGGAAGACAAGGAATTGGGAAAGTATGACCTATTTAAAACACTGACAGTTTGGATACAGAAGCGTTGGATAGGTTTCACAAACCATAAAATAATGATCAATGATATGTGACAAAAAGGCAAATGTGTCTAGTACAGTTCCACAGAGATGTTTCTTCAGTCTTGTTGTGTTCAGTTTTTTTTTCTTAATGGTCTGAAGAATACACCTGTTCCATTTTCAGATGACATAAGCTGGGAGGCATGACAACACAGAATTTAAAATAACCTTGAAAAAAATAAATAGCTTGAAAATAGTAAGATGAAATTGAATAGGGACAAATGTAATGTATTATTCGTGTGCAGGAGTAATCAAATGGACACACACGGGAAAGAAAATATCTAGTTAAATAGCAACACTTTGAGAAAGGAGCTGTGGGCTGCACTGGATCACAAGGTGAACCTAAGACACAAATGGACAAAGGCAAATGTCATTCTTCTATATTCAATGAATATAATGTGTAAGACATAAAATATTTTCACTCTGCTTGTTATTGGCAAGGTTACAGAACAGTATCCAGTTTTGGGCCTTGCATTTAAATAAAGGCAATGGACCAGTTCAGGTAAAAGGAGTAAGAGTGATCACAGATATTCAAAATATGGCCTATGTGGAAAGATTGAAGAATTTATCTAATTATGAAGAGAGGAAGGCTATGAAGACAGTAGTCAGATATGTGAAAGTGTTGCAGAGAAGAAGGCAATATGTCCCTTATTTCCATGGCAGATATAAAAAGGAGTAACAAAATTGTAGAGGGAAGATTCCATTTAGTAATTGGAAAAACTTGCTTATGTATAAAGATGGGAAAGAGCTGGTAGGCTACTGGTTGTGTCCCTAAATCTGGAGGCCTTGCTGAAGAGTTTAGGCTCATGTACATTAAGAAAACTTAGATATGCTTGATCTAAGTGTAAGGCCAGGCATGGCCTAATGACTACCTGTAGTCTCTTCTAGCTCCATGATATTTAAAATTAGAAATCAATTTGAACAGGTTATGCGATTAGGATATGAGAACCCAGCTGTCAGTCTGT
The DNA here is from genome assembly GCA_013399115.1 of Anseranas semipalmata. Classification (NCBI taxonomy): domain Eukaryota; kingdom Metazoa; phylum Chordata; class Aves; order Anseriformes; family Anseranatidae; genus Anseranas; species Anseranas semipalmata. The sequence goes on along the minus strand of VXAA01004136.1, from coordinate 51,322 downwards.
CTCTAGGAGATATAATATGAAAATATTTGAAACAAAATGGAGAGACAAGTAAGCCCCAAACCTGTTATTAGAGCATTAACAAAACATAAAAGAAGAAGACATGCACTATGTTGTCTAAAATAAAACCAGTGCAAAAGAGATCTGAGTTCTTTTGGCACATACATGTTTGAAAATGAGAGAGAGAACACATGTATGAAAAACTGTGGTATTTAGGTTTTTACTTTCTTGCTTAAGAAAATAATTGTTTTATGGTTATAACTAGAAAGGCCACAAACTTGTATCAGACAGCTCTTTACTAAAAAAATATAAATGTCCTTCCTGAAATAAAGTGTGTCCTATATTTGCAGTATAACATTATATTCAATTGATATCATTTGAATAAGGGTTTAAAATGAAGACTGCATAAATGCATTAGGTAGTGTTCTCCTCAAAATATTTGTAACCTGCAGCAATTCAGTCTTTTCTAAAGGCAAAGAATTTGTTCTGCAAAACTAATTTATAAATCATTTTCAGTTCAGATGATTTAGCATTATTCAAATAAGAAATATTTCACAGGGAAGAAAAATACCCAAGCCTTCACAAAGCTGATTAGCAGGTTTCTAGGAGGGGACCTTTGGGTTGTGAATACCTCTATTGTAATATCAGAAGTGCTCATAAGAGAAAAAAATAAACAAAACCTCAACTGTGAGAATGCAGCTGTAGATGAAGTAAAGCTCTTTCATCATCTAGTTTCAACATAAAATGAATTGATATAAGATTAGATGAAGCAAGGAAAAAATCAAAGATGTAGAAAGTTCAGTTTTTATCTTGACTGTCATATTTTGTGAGGAACCTCTTAAAATGCTCTATTGTTAACAGAAATTCTTTATATGGCTGTGATTAGAAAAGTGAGGCTTGTTCCTGCAGGTACATCTGGATTTAGAATAAAATGAGCTGTTCAGGTTGTACTTGGCTTGGTGTAGAACTATAGAACTTGTGAAGTGGATACCCCCCTAAGACTGCAGCAATTTTTATAATATTTTGAAGTCACTGCATGTTCCATTCCTTTCAAACCATCCATGTGGGGAAAAGGTTTGAGTATTAGGGAAGGGAGCTTAATTTTCCGTTCACTAGCTATAGCCCAGTGACGCCTGAAATACAGGAAAACAAATTGCATAAAATCCAATTAAAATCAAAGATGCTGCTGAAACTCATCTGGTTAGAGGTGTTCATGTTTTGGTAAAACCTACCTTTTAATATCATGTTCTTCTGCATGCTTTAGAACAGTCAGTGGAATTTTGGTTAATTGATATTGCAATAATAATAAATTAGTTTGGCTTTTGAAGTTCCTGGTGCATTTAAAGCTTCATATTGAAGGATTAAAAAATGAGTCAATACCAGAAGTAGCAAGTAATACAAATGCTGGGCCTCTAGTCCTGTTTCTCTTCTCATACCTTTAAAATATTATCTTCCAGTTGACTGCAACGGAGTTATTCTTTTGTGCACTGGAGTTAAAAAAGAAGGTTCTTTATATTATCTCTCTCTATATATTCTATAAGAAATTCCAATGTTAATGGTTTTCAAAAAGAAAATAGGTAAGGTAGTGAAATGTTTTCCTTTGATGGCCTCAGATGAAAATTACCAGAGATAGAGCACAAAACATCCTAGCTGTGAGCCTGACAACAAATGACGTCATTGCGAGGTCTGTGTGGAACCGATATAACACAGAACACCTTGTCGTTCCCCATTGGACTGACTTAAGGACATGACTCTGACACCCATCAATTCTTTACACACACATGCAAATAAAAATGTGTACAAATATCCATAAATATATTTCATTTATTTATACAGACCAGTAAGGAAATGTGGACAAGAAGGAAAGCCCCATAAGTTTTCTCAAAAAAAAAAAAAAAAAAAAAAAGACGACACAAACTGGAAGAAGCAATCAACACATTTATGAATCAGTACATTTTATTTTAGGATGAGTTTCACTCAGAGAGGGAAGGTGGTGCAGAGCTTCCCTTGTCCGCAGCTGTGGGGAGTTTCCAGCTGCCTGTGAGACCTTGGCGCAGTACAGCCTGGGGCTGTGTGTATTTCCTCATCCTTAGGTCAGTGACATTGTAGATGGCTGCAGGAATCTTCAGGTGAGTGGCTGAGGAGGGCACGGACAGGAGGGTGCTGTGGTCTGGTTGTGTCCCTGTCTGGGCCTGCCACCGTAAAAGGAGAACGCAAGAGAACAAAGGGAGCAGCCACCCCGCACTGCCATGGGCAAACCCTGCCTCAGTCCAAGGCTGTCAATCTCCTGTCTTCCTGGCAGCCAGGAGACACCTGTCCTGGGCTGGCCATGTCACTGACCCCATGGTGACATACGCCACAGGCTGCCCACATGACACAGGCACGACATCACCAAGGTTAGTGCCAGGAGCTGATGCTCAAAAATACCGCCAGCCTGCTGTTATTTTGATTGCTTATCTTTATGTTGATGTCCTCACAGAAAGTTGCAAATCTTTCTGGCTAAGTGGCTGAGGACAGGAGGGTTCCATGCATCCTCCTCCAGGCCTCTGGCCCTAGAAGGCAAAGGAGGAGTAGCCACTATCTGTTTGATCACAGGCAACCCCTGCAGACCTGATATAAATGCTGCCCTGCACTGGTCTGCTCTATCTAAAGATCTCAGATACTCCACGAACTCCTGAATGAGACTACAGAGATGGTGTTTGCCTTGTAGGGAGAAAATTCATATAGCCAAAACACAGTTGGAGTTCAAGATGGTCAGTACTGTGGTAGATAACAAAAAAGGCTTTTTAAAAATATGTTAACAGCAAAAGGAAGATTAAAGAAAACATTGGTCTGTTACTTGATGAGGTTGGTGATCTCACAAATAGGGGTGAAGACAAAGCAGAGACATTTAATGCCTTCTTCACCTCTGCCTTTAACACCAGTGATGGGTTCTGTGTCCTGCAGAGCCCTGCAACCAGGGGAGCGATAAGCTCCCAGCTGACATTGGACTTGTATGGGATTTGACGCTGCAACTCAGGGCACGTAAGTCTATTGGGCCCAATGAGATTCATCCCAGGGTACTAAAAGAGTTAGACGATGTTATTGCAAGACCTCTCTCAGTTGTTTATCAATGGCCTTGAGAATCTGGAGAGGTCCCAGTTGACTGGAAGCTTGCTAATGTTATTCCAATTTTTAGGAAAGGCAAGAAAGAGGATCCTGTTAATTAAGCGCTAATCTCTTCTTTATGACGACTGATGATAGGACATGAGGGAATGGCTCAAAGTTGCATCAGGGAATGTTCAGATTGGATATTATGAAAAAAATCTTCACTGAGAGGGTGGTCAGGCACTGGAACAGGCTCCCCAGGGAAGTGGTCATGGTTCCAGTCCTGCTGGTGTTCATTTGGACAATCCTCTTAGGTACATGGTTTAACTCTTAGGTTGCCCTGTTTGGAGTCAGGAGTTGGACTCAATGACCCTTATGGGTCCCTTCCAACTAAGGATATTCTGTGATTCTATACAACAGTGATAGACACACACGTGAATAGAAAAATAGAAAACAGAGAAATGGAGAATTCACCTGTCCTGTGCAGGGCTACATCCATGCTGACAAATGTAATTGCTCCATATAGTGAGCCTGAGTTTGCAGGCCAAGTGGGATGTGGTTAGGGCTACCCTGTGCTCCAGTAACATGACCACATCTACACTGTAAAACACTCAGCCCTGGGGCCCATTATATGCTCTTGCAGATTTCATTATTATTTTGTGTGTGTTATTTCTGGTTCAAAGTGCCTAGAAATAATCTTAGGAGAGCATTGCAGCCTGCCAGATTGCAGTGATTCAAAGGAGCGACATTTGTCTAGGAGAGGAATAAGAGGGATCTGTTTCTTCCTCCCACCTGTGCTGGCACTTGGAGAGGCTCTTAATGGCAGATACGATGCCTCTCCCAAGCCATTATGGCTGCCTCACTAAAATGGGAGATTCCCAAGACCGCCTCCAGCCTTACCTGAAGTAGGCACCCATGCCTGGAAGACCATGCAGGAACCTTTTTTTTTTTTTTTGTATGGACAAAAAAGGGAAAGCAGGAACAGACCTAAAGGTCCATAGGAATATTTGTGTATTCTGGGATTTTCCATTAGGATCTGTGGCAGGGAAGTCAGCCTTTTCTTTACTCTTGAGGACTCATTTGGACAGCCCACACTGATGGGCTTTTGCTTAGTTTAGGGCTCAAAACTACATGATATATTTCATTCAGTGGCCTGAAAAGGTTCTTGTGCATGTTGTCTGTCCTTTACTTGGTCCTTATCTCTGAATCTGCTGGAACTGTCCAATCTGCGAGTTAATTGTCAAGTTCCCTTGGTAAGGAAAACGTTAAGATTCTTGTATGGCTTCCAGGTTAGGTGCAAATACCAGTCATGGACACCAAGAGGCTACTGTTTTCTGTAGAAGAGCTACAGGAATCTATTTTCTGCTTGTCTGTGCTTTGTATGGGAATCTTGTAAGGACCTTGGCCCTCACTGGGATAAAACGTGTGACCCTGGTGACACGTGTCTTGTCTTTCAGCTCATGGTATCACTGCATTACAACTGAAGGCCACGGAGGACTACCAGGGTGCCTTGCACTCCCTCTTCTCCGCCATGCCAGTGTAGAGGATGGTATAGAGAAGATCCAAAGAAAGCATCTGTGGAGGCTCCTGCTTTGGAGGAGTGCTTGGATCTAGACCACATGCAGGGAGACCACAGCTCCCAACACTGTGCCCTGTCTCAAAGTTTTAGGGCAGGCTGAGTCTGTGGGGCTGTTTTACCTTATGTCACTTGCCAGATCCAGGTGCAATGGGTAAAGCTAACGGTCCTCTGTGGCCAGGCATTGTTTCCCCATCCCATGCTAACATGCAAAAGCAGATGTAAGCTGAAGGAACACAATGGGATAATGGGGTGTGAACAGTGCAGAAGAGCAGCCCTGGGTACAGTGATGGAAAGAGTTGCCTGACCTGTAGTGAGTGACTTGTGGCATCCGCGGTGATGTGTGGCACAGCTGGGGCCCTCTCCAGAATACCCTCAAAAATGGGGGCACTTCAGGTAGGGCAATCTCTGGGCAAGAGAATTTTCAGCAGAGGCTTTTTACTTAGAAATCCACTGCAGTTGCAGGAAATGTCCTCTGAGTTATACTAAAGTGATGGTTTCAGAAATATTTTTATTTAAACACACGTTATACCTCATAGCTTTTCAATCTTTGGGCTTCATTTGCCTTGAAGTTTAGTTTCCTCCATATGTTTTCCATCAGCTGAAGAACCAGAGCTGATGAGCTGCTTGGAAATGTTTTGTCATGCTGTATATGAGTATTTTTGCTTTGCAACTAAATGTTTTTACATTTAACTTGCACCACTTCTGAGAAGAGATGAGTATTCACTGTTAATGCTGTTATTTCACACTAACAAAATAGCTATTCATTTGTTTCATGAGTGAATTTTTCCACTAAGGATTTCCAAACTTCACATCACAGTCGTCTGCTGTTGCAATTGCAATTTGATGGAACCGTGGCTTGCACATAATTGCTACAGAATGGTGCATGATGCCACCATCTTCCCTATGATGGAAGCTCTGGCTTAGATGATGCAGAGCACTCCATTTGATCTAAACAAAATTGATTCAATTTAGCAAGTCAATCTCACTAAAGAGCATTTCAAGACTTAATAACATGCATGCAATATGATAAAATGTACGGTAATTGCAAGGGTAAGCAGGGATCTTTTCTCAGAAAGCTATTAGAAAAATTTGCAAATGTATTTGTTTATCTATATTTTTAAAAATCCTATGCAATTCTATAGTTGAATGATCTATCTATATTTTTGTTGTTACGTATATTTGACTTTCAGATTGCATTTTGGATTCTACTGTGTAAGAATTTTACCAACAAAATTTAGTGAAATCAAAGCAAAAAAAAATCAAATTTGGTTGCATTAAGCATATTTCAGGATAGGCTCAGTGCTCAGTCAGTTCCTTTTCCTTATTGTAAAGTCAGCAGGCATCGTATCTGTCCATTTATATCACAGTACTTCGGAAATGTATGGGAGTAAGAGAAAAAGAAAAGTGAAAACCTTATCTTTATGATTCAAGACTGTTCTGATGTATACATAGCAGTTTTATGGCATTATTTTTGCATTTTAGAACCATTCAGAGACAGTTTGTACTCCATTGGAAATGCTATTTTATTAAAGGCTTGGCTGTTTGGAAAATAGCAATTGAGAGAGAGTCTTCCAGAAGCCTTCATTTCCCTCTTGATCCTGGAGTAAAACAGGTTTCCTTATTATTTTTTAACCATAATGTTGTATCTATGGTTTCTACTATGAAGGTAAGGTAATTTAGATTCATTATTTGGCAATTCATGTCTGAAATCCTACAGAATTTACACTGCATGAATGGAAGGAGCCCTCACCAAATAGGTCCAGGACTGCCATTTTATAAGACATAAGACATTGCTAAAGTATGCATGAAGATGGCTTATCCCTGGTCAATGGTGAAGGTACCTGAATGCAACATGAGGAACTACAGGAGAAAACACAAGATCTTGCTCAACATAACAAGGAACTGGCTGCGAAGCTGCCAAAAGTGACCAACAGTGTCAAAAGGGATGGATGGGTCTCACAGGCAATTGAGGGGGGTTACGTTAGAAATGGATGAATGTTGTAGACAGCTGAAGAGGAGCATCAGAGACCTTTTTGGGAGCAGAGTCCTGCAAGGTCAGCAGTACCTCAATAACCCCATCCATGACACCATGTAAAGCAGAGATGACCTTAGTAACAGCACCAGAAATACTAAATCTGGATACAGCTGTAGCAAACTGGGAGCACTGGGGGAAAAGTAATTAATATTTTTGCAAGGGAACATGGGAGGAGGAAAGGGGAGGAAGAGAAGAAAAAAGGGAAGCAAAAACAGGAATATGGAGAGATGGAGGATAAAGGAGGTTGGTCTGGCGCAGCCTTGCATCTGATCACCGTCTGATCTCTATCTTTCCATCAGCTGCTTCTCTGTGGAGGTCAATGGCCCCCACAGCACTGCTGGGACATCTGAGAAGCCAATTACATGCCCTGGATCCAGCCATGGATCCATCAACTGGATGCTGGATGTCATGTCTACTGTAAAATAACATAAAGCATAATGTTTCTTTGAAGTGAGATTTGGGGAAACCCCAAATTTAGTGAGAAGTATGCACAGTGTCACAAATGTTGCTGACTTTCCGAATCCACGTAAGCTTAACATAAAGACCTCTGCAGAAACTAACAGTGGACACCTAGTAACAATGAACAGTCAGCTAAATAAATATTAATATATAACAAAATTAATAATCCACTGGGGGATGAGATTCCCCTTGGAACCTGGTAAACTGAAGAAACTGGAAAATCTTTTCCACCTCAATACTGTTGTATCATATCTTCATATTCCTGGAGCCCTTTTAGGAATCCATATTTCTTAGTTTCAAAGCTTATTGCTATTGGATGATAGGCTGAAAAAAGAGTTGCTTAAAAATCATGTTGTAGTAGCCTAAAGTTTGGAAATCCAAATGCGAAATTTTGTTATCAGTATTTTTTTCAGCTGCAGTGTCAGACTAGACACAGTATAATGAAAGTTTTGTTTGCTTCCTGAACTAATAAAAAGAGGAACCTCTATAAACACAGAACATCTATCAGAACCCACCAACCAACCATTCTTCTTCTTTTTCACTCAGGTCAGAAGAGTTTTTGCATAGCCACTTCCTAATATTTTCCCCGAAGACATACTGCCTTCAAAAGCAATACCACAGTTTTTAAAGTTCGCTTAACATTTGTGAAAGGAGAGGTCTCATTGTGTGTTTTGACTGTTGCAGTCATTTAATGATGACTCATAGAATCATAGAATCATAGAATATCTGAGTTGGAAGGGACTCACAAGGATCATCAAGTCCAACTCCTGGGTCCCCATAGGACCACCCCTAAAATCAGACCATGTGCCTGAGAGCGTTGTCCAAATGCTTCTTGAACTCTGTCAGGCTCGGTGCTGTGACCACTGCCATGGGGAGCCTGTTCCAGTGCCCGACCACCCTCTCGGTGAAGAACCTTTTCCTGCTATCTAGCCTGACCCTCCCCTGTCACAGCTTCAAGGCATTCCCTCGGGTCCTGTTGCTGTTTACCAAAAGATGTTTATAAAAGTGCATTTTGCATGTGAATGGTGCTCTATAATCAATAACACATAAATTTTCAGGCATTCTTCCTCACAAAACCTGTGACTAAATCCTGGTATTTTGTGGCCAAATCAGGTCTGGGACAACTTGACCTGCCTACTGAAAAAACTTTGGAGAATCTCAACTGTTTTGCCTCCAGTGAACATCAGACTACACATCATTCTGTGGAACATGACATTCAAGCATCTTTGTTGAGTTGGTCATGCATGAAAGACTGAAATCTTTTGCATCAGCAGGAACAATCTCTTCAAGATGTTCATGTCATAGTGCTTCCTTTTTCTGGCATAGATGTAGCCTCTCCTCACCAGGTGAGTCCCTTGAACAGGAAGGGAGAAATAAATGCCTTATAATTTCCTAGCTTGTCATGCTGTTTAAGTACACCTTATTTTTCTGATGAGCAATAATCACCAAAATGCTATTACAGACAGTAGTTCCTTTTCCATATCTTTAACGAGGATTTTTACAACTAATCTTCTCTGCATTTCTGATACGACCTGACAACTTCAGTATATTAAATTATTAAGTTTCTCTTTACAATATGTAACAAAACAGCATAGGAGGGCAATGACAATCATTTCCATTTTTAGTACAGAAGCTCAAAATTGTCTGGCAAGCTCTGGCGAGCCCTTGGATAATCCCTGGAACAAAAGGTAGAAGAATTAATCTAATTTCCACTACAATTTTAGAAACTCCTAAATCTTTCAAGTATACTTGTTTTGGCTTTGATTACACTTGGAAAAAAAATGTAATCCAATTTTATATTGCTGTTGTATATAATTGCTTGTTCTTTGACTAAACATTCTTCCCCATCCAAAAATCCCCATGTGATTTGAAAACACTGCCCACATCACTGCTATATATGAATGTGTTGCTACTGGCAGAGAAATGACTGTGGGTTTTTCTGCAAAGTTTTTATCAATTATCATTTGCCTATGAAATTGTATCATATAATTGCATTATCCTAGGAATACCATATCTGTGGTCATTAGCAGGAGGGCAGGAAGAAGAGTGAGGTATTACTTTTCTTTTTCTTCTGACTCTTTAATGCAAGCTTACACAGAATTCCCAGGACACATCACACTTGACACAGGAAAAAATATTCTTGCAAACCTGCATAAAGTCTCTTCTGTATTCAGATGGAATAAAGTCAGCATAATGAAAAAGCAGTGTTGGGCTCCTCCTGAGTCTCTGACAAAGGCACAAATATTGGCTTTTTATTCTCTGCTGCTCTACTATTCAAATAGAATAAAACATCAGCCATGCATTTTTCTTTACTATGTCTGAATGCGATCTCTTGGCATTTCAGGCTTGGTGCACAGTGGGATGGATACTTGAGNCCCCCCCCCCCCCCCCGGAGACCTCTTAACAATCTTTGCAAGATTTTTATTCTTTATGCTTCAATATTTGTTCTACAAAGAGTTTATATGTAGAGGAACCCAGAAACCCCCAAAAGCCACTGGCAACAACTACCAGTGGGCCAACAGGCCACACGGGCCTCAGCGAGGCTGTGGGTAAGGGCAATTCTGAAGAAACAAAGTTAGCTGTTTCTGTTTGAAACAGGTCTAGGAGCCTGGGGAGGTTTCATTCCTTGAAACCTCAGGGAACTGAACTATCAGCTCTCAGCCCAAAGGAGGCCCCAATGGCCAGCCTTGGTGAGTAGTTGGAAATCTAAGGGTGGTACTTTTCACTTGCTGCAACATGTCAAATTTTGTCTTCAGTGGAGTTAGAAAAGATTTTCTCAAGGCATTTCTGCCTGCCTCCTACATGTGACAAGTGTTCCTGAAGAACTGCATCTTGGTGGTTACACCACGTTAGGTATTAGCAGGTCATCTGTTGATTTTGTGGCTTAGAGGGAAATTATCTTTCTCCTCCACTCAGATGATTTGCCAAGACTCACTCACAAAAAGCTGCTTGTTTTCAACCCCAAATGTTTTTCACTGCTTGTTCGGTCCACGCTGCAGCAATGGCATCCAGGGAAGGGCACTGATGGTGAGGACCAAAGGTGAGCCAGACATGCCAGCACACAGCGTAAGGAGGATGCAGGAGATAAAGGATGTAGAAATGAGAAGGTGGAGGTACAGCTAAAGGAAATGGCGGGAAGTGGAGTGCATGAGAATAGAAAGTGCAGTATAGAAGTGGTAGAGGTAAAAGAGAGTCAGGATAAAATTTTTAAGACAAAGCCTATGCACTCAGAGCTGTGCACAGCATGCAGGGTGTGTGCCACTACTTTAAAGAGCAAGGCAAGGCAGGGAAGGGCTTCAGCATCACCTCTTGCTTTTTGGTGAAGCTGTTGCCTTGCGAATGCCTGTGGGGATTGAGTGGGACACTGGGAGCTGTGGGGGAGCTGGTACAGGAGCCCCTGTCCTTGCATGTGGCAGACACCCCAGTGAGCAGGACGGTGAGGATTTGCCCCAGGAGAGGCATGGCTCTGAGCCTCCAGCTTCTGCCCCTGCCACCTACCAAAGGTGGGCAGTAGATCAGCTACTTTACAGGATCTGGCCTCTGAAAAGACACAGCCTCGTGCTGCCATGAAGTCCTTGCAGGCACAAGATTTGTCTCATGCTGAAGTGTGCAGTAGCTTTGCCTTCATGCAAGTATTTGGCTGGAGCTGTGAGTCCCTCTTCCTCACACAGGTGAGATACCCTGAGCCTCCTGGGCATCAAGGACTCCCTGCTCGCGTGGAGGGAGCATTGCAGCAGCTGCACATCTTTCTTTTCCCTTTGAGACCTGGATATACATCGAGAGAAATGGATGCACCTGACAGCCAAAAACCTGTGCAGAGCCAAATCAGGTGTAAACTGGTTTAGGGTCTGGAAGCAGCAGGATGACATTAAGCATGGGTTAACAACCACCCTTGCATTCACGCAAGGTCTGGGGCAGATTTTGCAGACTGGGCTAAGTTTCACGTTGCCATGGCTACTGTGCCCTTGCTGGGTGGTTCAAACACACTCGAAGGTTTTTTTGTGAGCAGCGGGACTGTCTCTGACCGCATTTAGATGCATCTCATGGACTGTCATCCGGACCAAGAAAACTCTTCATGGACTTGATTTGTAAGCTTAGGCTCCCACTACCCCAAAACCTGCTCTGCCGAAGGAGGTTGTGCATTATTGAATCTACTTTTAAATAAAACAATAAAGACGAAAAGAGAAAGCAAGGAACCAGAGATTTCAGTGCTAATCTTAAAATTGCTCTCATCGATTTTAGGGAAATGCAGTACTCAAATCATTGTTCACACTACACATAGCTGAGGCTAAACTTGCTTGCATCATATTTTCATATGAAAAATTAAACTCTGACTTACTATCGCTTTTAGTCTGGTAGTCACAGGAGACACCTCAAAAGTGAATTGATTCCTAGCTCTTTGTCTTCTACAAGAATAAAGTCTGGTGAAACCAATTATATTTTCATCACAAGTGCATTCAGTGGTTCATGAGCTGCGTTCTCTTCCAGTTTTGGCCTCAGCCAAGTTTCCCCCTCCTGCTAAAGACTGAAAGTTTTCAGTCAGATTGCTGTAACATTATGTATACAGAACAGTGCAAAATAACTAGGAAACGAACCTTAGCTTTTTGTGCAAGGTCATCTACATTGAGACACTGGAATCTGGAAAACTCCCAGAAGAGAAGAGTGGCTGAAGTAGATTTATATACTTTCATGGAAGATAGATTACACGTTATGCTTGGCCAGGAAGCTAGAACGCTTTTACAGAACCCAGCAGCCCTCTCCAAATGCTAGCAGCATGTCTCTGTTTGTGGAAAGACAGCATTTCTGTTTTGCCTCCTCCCTACCAAGCTGCCTGCAAGCACATTTTTCTTCTTGAATGTCTTTGTGTTGTAAAGGACAGTGGAGCAGTTTTCACTTGCCCTTGCAGTTAAAGGCCAGCATTACTGACGCACGCTGTGCTCCGGCCTCACTTCTCACCCTACACCCTGTACAGGGACTAGCAGCATTAGCTGAGGATTTCCCCAGTGTAGGGGAATCTCTAGTTGCCATCTACAGGAGTAAACCAAAGGGTAGAAAGGAAGACTAAGCACTGGTCCCCGCTCTTCATAGCTACTATCTGTTCTGCAACTTTAAATAAGAGAAGGGATGAGTTCTCCTCTCTGTTTTGATGTAGTCATTTTTTACAGTGACTTTCAAAACTGACTCTTTCAAAGTTTCCAACATTGGAAAGCCACAAAGGTGAAGTTAAATTATGCAGACTTCTTACAATCACAACATACCCAAGACTGAAAAGCTGTTCTGGTATGCAAGAACATGTAGGGATTCTTATATATATGGGGCTGAATTCAGAGCAGCTGATGTGACTCCATGGAGAGTGGTACGCCTTGGGCACTGGGGATGTTTGTGATATTCTGGGAGATTTGTCAGACAGATTTATATCACATTCACTCCATTTGCACTTTGTTTTGCTTTCACTTCCACAGCAGTCACCAGCCACATTGGAAGCACAGGAATGAGGTTAAAAAAATCACATACATAAGAAGAGGATGAAGAAATCAAACCACTGCAAGGTTCCCAGTAAGTCGAAGATGAAGTGCTATGGCATGCAACAGGCAATTTTCTGAGCATGTGTATGGATAAACAATACTTATCCACTTGATCTCACCTTTATTTTCTTCTTCAGTGCAATCACACACATTTATTTATGCACCTGGTATTAGAATTTTGTGCTGTTATATCTGTATACACATGTGAATTTAACCACAGATATATCACGTACAGAAAGCTATCACTACATCAGAAGACTCTATGGTATCTTCTAGTGGGTCCAATCACACTGTTAAAACCTTTAATTCTTGACCTGCCAAATTACCTTACAGCTCTTTCCATCTTTCGGAAAACTGGAACTCTTTCTTGTTTTGACTGTGGAGGAGAATGGGAAATGGAATATCAGTTATCTAACCTTTTGTTTTTCCCTTCTCTTAAGCCATTTATTTTTTACTCCTGATCACTGTTGTTGGTCAGGAAAAGAACTTTCACATGACTTGGCCAAAAACTCAGAAAAGGATACTTTTTATTTTTCTACCCCTGTTTTTTTTTTTTTTTCCATTTGCCAAATAAACATTTCTACATAGACATGGCTGTGTAGACATCCAAGCACCATCAAAAACATTTTAGTCCAAACATTCCCATTTTAGAAAGAAGATAACAAGCAGAAAAGGGCAGCGTTGGCTCCTTTTTGAAATGCAGCTGCTGGCCTCCTAACTCTCATATCTTACTGGGCCAGATCTTATGTTAGGTTCAAGAAAAAAAAGAGTGAGTGTCCAAGTAGAGGAAGTAGAGACAGTAGCTAGCTTTTCCCTTCTGCTGAAAGTTGACATGCTGTGTGCCCGCGTGTGGGTATTAATTGCTGCTTAAGTTATACCCATTTCAAGGTTGCAGCTGGAAACCTCCGGAGCTGGCAGGGTGTTCCCTCTCTCCTGACCATAAGTTTGTACAAAATGCTTAACCACCATCAGATGGCCACCCCCCATCCGGCGGCATGACATGGGGGCACCTGTGCTGCCCTGCCGTAAGGCAGGGTATGGAAATGCACAGTTCCTGGGTTAAATGCGGGTCCTGAGCTTGAGCAAGCCACAATTTTTAAGCCCAAAATTCCAAATTCAGTCCAAAATTCAGTCCAAAATTCAGAGATTAGCAATGTGTAGCCTGCAGCTCAGCTCATAGACAGCTGTTCTGTGAGGCATGGCCGAAGAAAGTAGCTGAGAGAACTGAAGAAAGAACTCATTTTTGTTGGTAAATATTAGTCAGCTTGTGATGAATAATAACTTCTTTTTGTGTATAATTTAAAAGCAATCCTCATATGAGATGTTATGAGAGGAGATGCCCAACATTGCAAATATTAGTAGCTAGAAGAGCACAAAAAGCAAAGCCATACAAAACAAGAGGGAATATTTTTAAATATTCCTTCTTCAAGGACAAATAAATACCCTTTGAAGACCTTTTTTTTTCTTAAAGTTGAGAAGTTCCATTTTCTGAAGTTTTTTCTCCCACAATTTTGTGATTAAGTTCATCCATGGAATTACAAAGAAACTTTTCAGTCCTGCTTTAACTATACAACTCTCTGTAACCTGAATTCTGGTGCTATGACAGCCTGAGCTCAGCATGCAAACATATTCCATTTCCTTCATCGCACTTGCACCGTTTCACATTTTTACTCTGTTATTGTGCTTCACAACTAGTATCCTGTGCTTTTCACTTGCAGAACACTGAGATAGCAAAGGATGCCATAGGTTCCTTAGACAGAAGGTACTGGTAAAATTTATGTATTTACATTAATAGAAAAGATAGGACTTGAGTGATGCATTTGCAATTTTATGTACAGCATAAATCATTTCCTTGTTCTCTGTTTGTGACAGTCTGCAATTCAAGCAAATTATTTGCTGACACGAAACGTAACTGGAACTGTAGGTTCAGAAGCTTTGCTGTACTCTTTTATCTGCTCCCTTTTCCTCCCGGACTGTCTCTATTTCCCCTGAAGAAATACTTTGAAACTCAAAGCTGGTATTTTCATGAGATGCATGCTGGGTAATAATATGAAGACCATGTTCTAATTGAGCAAAAAATGGCTTCTCTTTAAAAACAAGTATTTTCAGAGTTCTTCCAGCAGCAGCTAGCTTTTTTTTTTTTTTTTTTTAAGCTGTGTGCATGGAGAGATTTCCCAGCGTCTGCTTCACACTTTTCCATCCCACAGCTTGGTCTCCTTCCTACCTAGTGTCATGCTGTTTCCTACATGGGAAGCTTTTAGAAAGAGCTGTAAAAGGTACCTTTCAATTTACCCCTTTCTAGTAAACCAAATGATTAATTCCAAAGCCAGTAGCTGAATGGTTTGAATAGAGTTGTCCTGGCACAGAGGCACTCTGCCTTATGCGGAGCATCAATTATTTCACTGCGTGTGATGTGACTTTGGCTCCTGCTGGAACCAGTCATGATGTGACAGGAAAACTCTACTCTTCAGAGAGTGGGAAGGGACATCCCAGCATGACTGCCTCCTGCAGTTTCTTACCTGCTGGAGAAGCAAAGTCAGTCAGGGCTGTTGCCAGAGGCATAGATGCCTCCTTCCCCTCCTTGCTCAGTGCTGATCTTACAGGTAGGTGGGAGGAGATGAAGGTCCTTGGACAATGGGCGGGTGGGCAGGTCTTTTCTCTCCTTGCACCTGCAACTTCAGCCCTGGGAAAGAACAGAGGCAAGTTCTTCTGAGCATTATTGGCAGCACAGTGGCCAGATCTAATATCTAGGGGTGAGATTACAGAATTACAAGACAGGATTTGCTCAAATCCAGAATGATTCACTACCCAGAAATAAATGGAGAGATGACTCAGAAGCTTGCCTGCTCAGTGGGAATTTATATTGCGTGACCAGTGTACTTGGCTCCAGGGTCAGGATGTTGCTGGAATACGTAAGTCTCTAGGACCAGCTGCCAAGGTCAGCTCAGTGGGACTTCACTAATCCTCATCCTGCTGCCTCTTTCTACCCTGGGTTCTGGTGTTGCACCACTTCCTTCCATCCTAGAAGGATGGAAGAAATCTTCAGACAATCCCCAAAGCCTCCAATACTCCTTAGCAACTGACACATGCAAGTGGTAGAAAAAGCTCCAATGTATGTGACAATCGTTCTTAGTCCTCATCTACTGAAACGAAAGTTCAGGGAAGAAGTCTCTTTTTAGTACTTCCCCTTTCTGCCTCCTTCTTTCTCTGCCTAATGTTGCTGCCTACCAATGTCTTCTGGCAGAATTAGAGAAGTGTCAGCATCAGAAGTGCTTTCAGGCAGCTTCACTTCTGTTGCTGGAGAGGACAAATGTCTGGCTAGTAGGAAAACAAGTGTGCTGTCATGTCTGCACACTTCTGCCTCTGATCCTCCACTGCAGTTCAACCTTCCTCTGGTTGCATCCAGCAGCAATAGCACTTTTCCACCTCTGTCTCTGTCTTGTAGCTGCCCATAGTACTCCTTGCACTTCAGCTTTTAAGCTCTAGCTTTGAAGTGATCCCTGCTTTCAGTGGCATATGGACCAGGTGGTCCCCAGTGGTCTCTTGCAAACTAAATTGTTCCCTGGTTGTATGACTCTGACTTTACTTGTGTCTGGATAGGCAGGTGGAGTCACTCCAGTCTGGGAACAATTTTGAGGAAAACTGCATGATTTCCAACTGTCAATGATTTAGGATTGAAAGCTAATCATACTGGACCCAGTGTGTAGTCTATTGTGTCTCCAGATACCATAATGAAGGACACTTGGCAAATTAGATCTCCGTGTTTTAACTGGATGCTACTTTCAGGTTGCTATGCTAGACCATGAGGTTGTCTTATTGCACATTTGAGTGGAGGAATGAAGGGCTAGATCAATTTGAAATTAACCTAAAATACAGAGATTGTGCTGTAAACAGATACACCAAACATATGTAGATGTTTACCTGTGTGTCAGAACTGGAATATAGTTGCTGAAATATAGGATGAGGGCAACTGATTTGAAAATCTGACTTAAAATGTATATGTCAAAAAAGGAAAACATCAACTAGCATCTCTGCCATATTAAAGACAATCTTGAAGACATACATGCAACTCAACTAAAAGTTGCTCAGGTTCATCCCACTGCAGACAAAGTCTGCAGGTTTTGTGGTCAGTAAGGGAAGGAGCTCCCAGGGTGATGGAAGTAGAGGAAGAACCTAACAACACAGGAAAACATTCAATGGATTATTTTATTTTTTTCTTTCATTTTTTAAATGTTTCTGTGTCTTCTACAAAAATAAAAACTATCATACAAAAAGTAATTTTGTCAGGGAGTTTATCATCTGGTCTCTGTAATACTGTTTATAGTGCAAATGTGTCAAACCTGGGTCATATCATGATAATAAGTAACGTCTCACCATTCCCTTCCACTGCCCTTTTCTATCTGTAATCATTGTGTGTCTTGTCTTCTACTTAGATTAATTCAGATTATAAATGCTTTGTGACAGGTGCTGTCTTGTTCCATGTTTATGAGATACTTAGTGTGATTAGGTGAACATTTACTGGATCACAGTTTTTTAACCTCATTTGGTGATAAAACAGAGTGCAGACCTGCCCTTGTGCCATGTAAATCTGCATTTGGGAATTGTACTCATTCTGAAACTTGTCTTCAGCCAGCCATGGAGCAGTTGTCGTACTTTAAGTGAGAGAGGAGGAAACAGGAGAGCATCATGACATCTAAGGGAGCAGAAACCTCTGTGGTCTGTGGAAAAAGACCCATCTTCTAGGTTTCAGTGAAAATACAGTGACTGGCTGCTCTTGTAGTATTTGCAATGAATATCATGAGAACATGCTGTTCCTGTGACATTCTTGGCTTGGCCATCTGGTAGGAAAAACGGGGGAATGAGAGGGAAGAGGGAAATGGCAAGAGGACTCTGAGTGTGCAGGCATGTGTGTGTGTGTACACATGTCAGGTAGGAGGAGGGAGCAGAAAAATTAAGAGGGTATAAAAAGTGGGAGGGAAATGAGCACAGAAAGATACCCTAAAGAGAAAGCAGATTCGATCTCTGTAAAAGAGAGAAACAAAGAACAAAGCACCTGCCAGGCAAGAATGCACAGAAAAAGAAAGAAAAAAAGGAAGAAGGAAGGAAGGGAGGGAGGGAGGAGGAAGGAAGGAAGGAAGAAAAGAAGGGAGGAAGGAAAGGAAAGGAAAGGAAAGGGTTAAGAAAAAGAAAGAAAGAAAGAAAGAAAGAAAGAAAGAAAGAAAGAAAGAAAGAAAGAAAGAAAGAACAGAAGGAAGGAAGGAGACAAAGAGAAAGAGAGAAGGATTAAGAAAGAAAAAGAAAAATTAAGAAAACTAGAATTGCTGAGTTATTCCATCAGTTTTGTCAGAAATTGAATTAAGCCCTTTGCCAACCATTTGTGTTGTCTGAATTCAGTCGTATACATATTACTGAACTACCACAAAAAGTCTTTGCAGTAAAAGCATCTCTATTCTGTATGAAACAGTACTCAGGAGCCTGAGGGAGACAGAACATAACTTTTGATTTTCATGGAGCCAGCCAGAGAAGTGTGTGCCATGCAAATGTATGGCACCTCCAAAGTTCATGCCATGCAAACATATGGCTTCTCTGGCCTTATGGCATTACGACCACCCTGCTCACCTCAGGGACTAATACGCGTGCAAGGGAGTACAGCCTTCCTCCAGAGCAAAGTGGGATGATGTGGGTGGCTGTGCAGCTCGGGACTATGCTGGGAGCACCAGGAGGAGAACCACTGGGGTCTGCTTGTTCTGCTTGTCGACTATATCTGCCATAACTTGATAAACTTAGTTGATATTGAAGACATAACCTGATATTGATAAATTGTGTCTGTTCTTAATTAGTGAAGCAGCACAGATGGAAGTTGAGCCACCTGTCAGCACAGAAACTATCACCTGGGGCTGGAAATGGAGTCACAGAGAGGATGTAGGAATTTCTAGCAGTATTTGAGCAAGTCTTAAGGAGGCTGTGGGAATGGGGATAACCCTGAGACTCATCAATATCCTGGAGTAGGTGGGATTATTGTTTCTACATACAGTTTTGCATTCCCCTTTTTATTACCCATTCTATTTCTTATTTTAATCCTTTAATTATTTTCTTTGTCATCTGTGTAATTTTAATTAAATAAATTGGCTTTTAATTTTGACTCAGTGCCTTGGGACCAATCTATTTCTTTCCTCTTGCCATTTCTGTCCATGGCATGCAGCTCTGGCTGACATATGTAGTCTGTCTAAATATCAAAGGTTTTTAAAAATGCGAGCAAATGAAGAAAATGGCAGGGAAAAAAAAACAACACACCGCCTAGTTGTGATTTACATGGAAGAATATTTGCAATCTCAAAGCTAATTGCAGAGATAAATTCAAATGCTGAACTCGTACCAGAAGTCCTCGTTGCTGATCAAAAGTGGACACTGTTCTTTGAGTAAAGCCACCTACATCTGACAAAATAGTTTTATCTTAAGGGCAGATCATTGCAGTGTGAGTCTCAAAACCTGGACTGCGACCACAGTTCTTCCACTGAACTGTGAGGTGACACATTTCCTGTTTTAGTGGTGGAGCAGATGCTAAAAATGTAATGCGGGTAATACAAAGCTTACCCACATTTCATATTGATCTAACAGGTGAAATCTGTTCTATTTGCTGTTATCCTCTTGCATCCTGCTTGTAAAATGGGCATAAAGACATTAATCCCTTTGACAAAACTTTTTATGTAAGATCTAGAAGCTTTCTCTTCTCATTCGGGCTAACCCATTGATTGAACAGGTAGTTACGAAGCCCAAGCCAAAAGTCTTACAAGAATTTTAATGAAAATCAATATCTCCACCCCTCTTTTTTTTTTTTTTTTTTTTTACTGTGGAAAAATCTTTATGTGACTGGAAATAGCTCCAGTGAGAAATAACTCAGAATCACCAATTAAGAATTATTGCTGTTGAGAATTATTCACTGTCATTATGCTGTTGCTCAGTGAAGTTATAGGCAGGAAAAAGGCAGCAGTTTGCAAAGAGCTTGGGAAGAGGCACTCAAGATACAGAAGACTTGAAGAGGCAACAAGAAGACAGCCTGTGCTGTATTCAGCTGCAGTGCTCCCTGTGGCTGCAGCATCTCTGAAAAGGGGATAGTTTTCCTTTAGAAATAAGTAGGTCTATTATGTTATAATCCAGCATGTGGTATATGAAACATATGGACAGGGGGGCTAGTGAGACTCAGCAAAGAAGAAAATGTAATTAAGCAGCAAAGCTGAGTCAATCACATATGTGCCAACTGGGCAGGAGCATCCAGTTGTGCAGTGTGGATGTGCAAGAACATAAGTGGTGTCTGACCTGAGAAAAGCAACTGCTAGTGATATACCGTGCAATTATGATGGTGCCAACAGGCAAACGTAAATTGTTGAGGAGTACACGAAGAAGCATTTCTGGAAATCATAGTAGATCTTCTATTCATTGCTTGGCATCATATATTTGACTGCAAAACAAAGCTGAGAAAGGAAAGTGTATAATCATTTTGGGCTCTGTTAGGAATTCTAACAGACTGTAAAGATATATTTCATGGTGCTGACAGGCAGATGCTGATGATCATGATGATCATGAGATCACTGGCAAGCCAGCAAAAAAAAAAAAAAAAAAGAATTAATATACACTACCAAGTAGATCAGCAGCCCTGTAAGTATCAAGAACAGTTAAAGGAAATCTGAAGTTTTGTATCAGAAGCTCCTATTTGCATAAAATAACTGAACAGAAGACTTGGAAGGAAGCACATTCCCCCTACCAAAGACCAAATATGAATTTGAGGTATAGTTTGTGATGACACCGTACTACATAGTAATGCCATGGTAATCCAGACTATGACACTGCCAAAACAAACTGAAGCTGAGGAAAACTCAGATCCTCTTAAGCAGGCATCTAATTGCTCCTGAGTATATCTGGACAGCCCCAGGGAAATTAGAACTCCAAGGGAATGTCTAGACCAAAATATATGAAAGGCCAAGGGATACTGTGAGACAGAATTTAGGTTTTCTTGGAACCTCTCAGATTCTACTATGTTCTGCCCTTGAAACATTACATGATGACATCCTAAGGACTCAGAATACCAATTTCAAGAAGAAACAAAACCAAATGAAAGTCTAAAGCACCACAAAGCTGTGAAGCAGCTGGAGAAACCAAATAATGCCTCTGGAGGAAATTTGGGTGCAATGCTCTGGCAAACCTAACTCTGTTATTAGGGTCCTGACTGGCACAGAAAAGAGTAAGTCTGGATAAAAAGGAGCTGCCAGCTGCTGACTTTCCAGCACAGAACAGATCTGTCATTTGATCTTAGCTGTTTGCAAAGGTACAACTGTGTGTCATAAACAACTGGAAAGCATTGTGTAGAGTGTTCTGGTTTCGGCTGGGATAAAGTTAATTTTCTTCATAGTGGCTGGCATGTGACATGTTTTGCATTTAGGAAAAAAATAATGCTGATAACACACCGATGTTTTAGCTGTTGCAGAGCAGTGCTTACACAAAGCCAAGGACATTTCAGCTTCTCACACTGCCCTGCCAGTGGGGTGGCTGGGGGTGCACAAGGAGCTGGGAGGGGACAGAACCAGGACAGCTGGCCCAGACTCGCCAAAGGGATATTCATAGAATCATAGAATCATAAAATCATGGAATGGCTTGGGATGAAGGGACCTTAAAGGTCACCTAGTTCCAACCCCCCTGCCATGGGCAGGGACACCTCCCACTAGACCAGGTTGCCCAAAGCCCATCCAAGCTGGCCTTGAACACTTCCAGGGATGGGGCATCCACAGCTTCCTGGGCTTCCTGGGCTTCCTGGGCAACCTGTTCCAGTGCCTCACCACCCTCATAGTGAAGAATTTCCTCCTAACATCTAATCTAAATCTCCCCTCTTTTGACTTAAAACCTTCCCCCTTGTCCTATCACTATCTGTCCATATAAAAAGTTGCTCTCCATCATTTTCATAAGCCTCCTTTAGGTATTGAAAGGCCGCAATGAGGTCTCCCCACTGCCTTCTCTTCTCCAGGCTGAACATCCCCAGCTCTCTCAGCCTTTCTCCGTGTGAGAGGTGCTCCAGCCCTCTGATCATCTTTGTGGCCTTCCTCTGGACCTGCTCTAACAGGTCCATGTCCTTCTTGTGCTGGGGGCTCAGGTGGGGACTGTTGGCCTTCTGGGCTGCAAGCGCACACTGCTGGCTCATGTCGAGCTTTTCGTCCACCAGAACCCCCAAGTCCTTCTCCACAGGGCTGCTCTCAATGAGTTCTTCTCCCATCTAGTATTCCATACCATATGGCGTCATGCTCAACAACAAAAACGGGAGGAGTTAGCTGGGGGTGTGGCTGCTGCTCAGGGACTGGCTAGGCATCGGTCAGCAGCTGGTGAGCATTTGCATTGTGCATCACTTGTTTTGCATATATATACATGTTATCATTTTCCCTTCCTTTTCTGTCCTATTATTATCTCAGCTCATGAATTTTACCTTTTGCTGATTCTCTTCTCCATCCCACTGGGGGGAAGTGAGCAAACGTCTGTGTGGTGCTTAGCTGCTTGCTGGGTTAAACCACAACAAGAGGCCATTGACCAAATATTAGCCTGGAAAGGTACTCCGTGTGATAGACAGCCTGAAGAGAGCATATTTCTCTGATACATCTTAAGTTCCTCTATAGCTCAGGAAATCAAATAACATTGTACTTGAATTTTCATACTTACAGTGAGAGGCTCTAGGTTGAACAGCATAACCTTGTGTGAATGCCAGGAAAAGGGAATTATTTATGCCTTCAAACTGTCCAAACCATAAAGAGACAACATCAACGGAACACATTTCTATCACAGGGTTGAGGATAATCTGTGCATTAATGGCCAGGTAGTAAACCCAGACAATTTATAAACTGACACTGTACAACGGGCATGTATGTCATAGCTAGGGATACTAAAATTGTGAAATACGCACACTGTAGAGGAATGAACATCTCAAGAACCTTGTGAGGTGTGTGAAGACTATAATAATCAAAACAATAAAATAATATTATACCCTTTGGAAATCCCAACCTACCCTTGGGAAAGATCAGATTGTTTTACTGAAGAAAAATAAGGTCAAAGATTATTTCTCCATTCCTTGGAATACAGGCTATCCCAAAGACACTAAAACCAGTAGTGTGATTCAGGAAACAGAAGGTATATGGAAACTGAAAGGCATGTTGGGATGTGTAATTCTCACACAATGCTTCGATACACTGCAGCAGAATCCAAACAGAAACCTTTGCTATGGTGTTGTCTTGCCCAGAAATGTTGAAGAAGGATAGTAATATTTTTCTTAAGAAACAAAAACAAAATAGGCGTTTACTTGGAATCCAGAAGAGTAACTTCCTGTACCTGTGAAATTGAAGTGCTTTCAAACAAAGTAATTGAGCCCATCTTTTTGCATAAAATTTAGTAATACATTAAATGAAAATGACCCTAATCGCACACTTCCTTTTAGTCTGAAATAAGGAATCAGCAAAGACCATTATGTTTAAATTACTAGCATTGTTTTTCTCGATGCATCATTTCTTCCCAAGGCTCCCACAAAGCTATGGAAAAGAAGAGTCAAAAGAGGATGCTGGTAAAGGCCAGAAGAAGCAGCAGGGGTTACCTATCCACAACACTGCTGCTCAGTGCAGAGCAGAGATGTGTCAGAAAATCAAGGCTCTGCTTCCTGCACTCTGTCATAACAAATAGTTTGTATATACAAATAGTTAAGAGAACAGCTACAATAGACGAGACAAGAAACAGAGGCTGCTAGGCAAAATGTTAGCCACAAATACCCATGTAAAATAATAGCATAAGAGGGACCTGAGATATATGTCAGATGAGTTGGTTATAAACTCATGATAGCAGTGAAGCTGTAACTGAAGACAACTTCAAAGTAAAGGCAGGCTATAAAAAAAAAGAACGCCCCCCTTTTTTTTTTTTTAATTGAAGACCTCTCCTGAAATTGAAAAATAAAAAGCAGCAAGCTCCGTTTTCCTTCCAGCAGCTAGAGGGGAGTGGAGTTTCAATTTTATAAATTGCTAACTAATCTGGAGCTAATATAAACTTCTAATCTCTTACTTATGGCCTAGGTCTAACCTCCTTAATTCTGCATTTAAAAATGTCATTCAAAATGTTTAGGAAGTTAAAGTTTCGATTTTCCTGGGGAAATGAAGAAATAACTGTGGTTTCTGAGGAATACTTTAAAATGAATTTCTACTTGATAAGCTGTTTCCAGAGCTAAATTAAAAAAAAAAAATCCAGAGTAAAGATGTATCCAAAATAACAAAATGATGGTTGACAGTATGGTATGTCATCAGTTTTGCAGTCATCCCAAATAACAGAAAATCCCCCGATGTACACAATCAGGCCACTAAAACAACCTTAGCTCTGCCCCATATTCCAATGGTGCAATAGCCATCTGTCTCAGTGTCTGCAGTCCCAAAGCAGAATTACTTTTTCATTTCTCGATGTTTTGTTTTCAATTCTCTTATGCTAATCTCTGTTACCTTTGCTGCAATGAGTAGAATTTTGAAAAGAAAGGTTTAATATTACATGGCGTTTGGTGCCTAGATTTGCATAGCTGAAAATTAATCTGCATATTGCTATTTCCATCAGCAAAGCTATCAAAGATCTTGTCTCTTTTGAAGGAGGTTTGCAGTCCCATTGCTCTTAATGAGGCTGATGGCAGATGTCCCCTGTTGGGCTGTGACCGTCAGCACCTCACTTTGTTTCCAGCACACTCAAAGTCAACAACATAATGCTGTTGGTGAGTTAAGCTGCCCCTGTGGGTGCATCTGATCTGAGGGGTGAATTTGCCTGTGCCGAGCTCCCTCGCTGTTCTGTGACAGTATCAATGAGAGCTAATCTAAACCTTGGCTTTTTGATGGTGCGTCGTTGTTATTTAATAGATAATTTTTTTCGTCTACACTGTCAGAAGCCTGGAGTCCTTGGGAGGACAATGTCCTGTTCTGTGAGGAACATAAACAGATATTTTCTTCTAGCCCAAGTAATGGGCTTCATGTTTTTGGAAAAGAAATATTTGAGTTAAATTTTCCCTTTGAAGTTCCAAGTATAATGGCAAGGTGACCACAAATTTGTTTTGTCTCCTGTTTTGGTTCATCATGGTGATGATGAAAGCCAAAGCAAGTGATTACAGATAGCCATTCCTGTAGAGCTCTTTACCATTTGTCTGCAAGACAAGCTCCAGCTGGCTTTTGTTTCCAAGTTTCTGAACTACTCATTCTTGCTCCTTCCCACCCCCCACTTTCAAGGCTTGTTATATTATCAATTTTCTTTCTCTTTGTCTCTCTTTCCTGGCAAATATTCTCTTTGCAGCTAAGTCCTTCCTTTCTGTTGCCGGGCACTTTTTTTTTTTTCCTTAGGTTGCTAGGCGATATTAATATTTTCCTTGTTTTACTACTCATGTGACTTATGCTCACCATCTCCTTCCAGCATTACCCCACACCTTTTATTCATTACCACCTCTGCTCACACATACACAGCTGAACAAAATTAAAAAAGTGAACACGAAAACGAGCTTAAATGAAGTCTTTGCTGTAGTTTGCCTCAAAAAGTCAAATTTTATTGAAAAATTCATATTTTAAAGAAGGAGATTGCATATTTCCCCTGAAGAATGCTTTTTAATAAAACCCAGATTGAATGTGAACATTTCTGGTGGAGTGAGAAAGGTCTTGGCTGTAATTATCTATTCTATTGTCATGCCTAATAAACATAGCATAAAAGGCCACTGAGGTCAAGCTATACTTCACTATGTTTGTTTAAAAAAACATCATAGAGTCCCTCTGGGATCTAATTTATTAAGCCCACTTCAGCAAGCAGTGGCACGAATAAGAAATCAATTCCTTTTCTTTCATCAGAAAAGGAGGGGCTAAATAACTGGTGTTTTATATCAGAAAATTCAAGTAATACATCACAGACATGCTGTCCCAGGTGACAGTATGGAAATTACCTTCCTAACAGCTGTGGAATATCTGATTTTTTGTCTTCAAAATTTCCTCCCAACTTTTTCTTCCCCTGATGCTGCAGCAGAGACATGATTGTGCTACCTAAATTGCTTCTGTCATATAACTTTAGCATTGACTTGTGTTCAAAATGACACACATCAGCATAGAACAAATGGCTCATCATTGCAGCCGATAAACTCAAGATAAGAGTTTCACCTCAACCTCTCCTTCATCAAACTCGGTCTCCTTAAAGGGGGCCTACAAGAAAGAGACTGTACTGGAGTGTGTAGTAATAGGACAAGGGGTAACAGTTTTAAAGTGAAAGATGGTAGGTTTAGATTAGATATTTGGAAGAAATTCTTTACTCAGAGGGTGGTGAGGCACTAGAAGAGGTTGCCCAGAGAAGCTGTGGATGCCCCGTCCCCGGAAGTGTTCAAGGCCAGGTTGGATGGGGCTTTGGGCAACCTGGTCTAGTGGGAGGTGTCCCTGCCCATGGCAGGGGGTTGGAACTGGGTGGTCTTTAAGGTCCCTTCCAGCCCAAACCATTCTATGCTTCCCTTATGTGGAGCTTCTCAAGTTGCCATTCCAGCTATCTATTCTTTCCTGTCTAAAGCTCCTGTCCTGTAAGTTTCTTTCTGAGTTCTCCTCTTCTGTTACAAGAGGCACAAAGACTAACCCCTGCTTGCCAGACTTTGAATTTTCTCCATCCATGGCAAAGACTCAGGTGAGGAGGAGATCTGATGATGTTACATGCCCTTTCCTCCTCTCCACCCCACCCTTCATCCAGATCAGACCTTGCTCTTCATTGCCTCTCGAGAGGCAAAGAGCATCCTTTGGCCATAGCTGGCCTTTATGAATTGTGATCCCACCTCTCTGCCTGTTGCGTATCTTTTATAAAGGTTATACTTTATTAGCTGCAATAGAATCATTGCTAATATATGTTGGTATAAGAAGAAAATAAGGCTGACATTCTGGTCTTTGTTGAATGGAGACTTCTTTTCACTAGTATCACAGATAACATCGCCAGAAAGTCTCGGTTCCTCTCACATACCAGCTCTGTGAAAAGGAAAGGAAAGGAAAGGAAAGGAAAGGAAAGGAAAGGAAAGGAAAGGAAAGGAAAGGAAAGGAAAGGAAAGGAAAGGAAAGGAAAGGAAAGGAAAGGAAACATTTACATTCCCTTCCCTTCGTACAGAATGTCTAACAGAAAGGCATTATTTTCTGAATATGGAATAAGTATTTCATGGTCAAAGCAGAAAAGAACAGAGAATGTAAAGACTGGAAAATTTCTCTAAATACTCTAGGGTCCCTTTTCTGAAACTTGATTTTACTGAAGAACACTGATGATAAGGTGGGCTTAAAAGTCAAATATAGAGGAAGCCCCATGTTTTTTTTTTTTTATGTATCCTGAACACTGCCCTATTAATTTGGCCTTAATGTCCAACACTGTCTGAACTCTATAAAGCATATACAAGAACTACATGTGCATCTAATTCTTATCACTTCCATCACTTTCATCACCACTGTTACAAGCTTTGCTTAGTAACCTCTGTATCAGGAAATGCTATCAAGCTCCTTGTTCAAGCCTTGTAAAATCCTTTTTGTCTCACAGGCCACTCAAGGGCAAACCGCAATCATCTGCTTCCTTGTAGAATTGTCTTCAGTGAGGACTTGGCCTCAGGTTCATCCTTATGTCAGTTCACAGATATGGATCTGATATCAGATATGCTTCTCAGGATTAACTTTATTATTATTATTATTAGTAGTAGTATATTTGATAATACCGAGGGCCTTTTTCTTGGTCTGTCAATACATAACTATGTACAACTAGTCTCTATCACCCCTGGGGTTAAAGATTCTTCTCTGTGTGTGAATCTATCCGTTTCACTAAGTTTGCAGGCTGAAATTTTGCTGAATTGCAACTGCTGCTTTATTCTGCTGATGAATGGAAACTATCTGGGGAAACAAAACAAGCCAAACCAAACCAAAACAACAATCTTTTTCTATAGTAGTAAACCTGTACTTGAAATTCCTACAAGAGAAGCCTTGGAAATATACAGATCAAGTCTGTATGAACTCTGAAACTCATCACGGTTTTAGGTTTGCCCCAGCTGGGAGGATATGAGCATTGCTATAGATACTTGGAGTTTGCAATAGATAGCAGTAGACACACTTTGATTTTAAGAATCTGTGTGGGCTGGTGTGTGATGACATGCAGTTTTTCCCCTTCCAGTATTTCATACAGCACTACAGGGGGTGCTTTTCCAGGTATACTTACTTTCCAAAAAGCAGTAGATGGAAGAGATCATGCAAAGTAGCATCTCACTGGCTCTGCATATGACAGTGACTCCTGTTGAGTTCCTGAACGTGAAGCAGAGCCTTCTGATCTGTCAGACCATGTCTCCCATATTCCAGACTGTAGATTTGTCCCTCCTGGAAAATACAGAAATTCAGTTTTTTATTGGAAAGGCAAAGTTAAGCCAACATTTGTAAAGGTGAAACAAAGGATCCACAGGATCGTGCAAGCATAAACATATAGCAAATTCAGAAGGGGTAGAAATAGTTCAGTGATTCTGGAAGAGTTACAGATTCATAGCATCACAGAATGGTTTGGGTTGGAAGGGACCTTAAAGGTCACCTGGTTCCAACCCCTCTGCCATGGGCAGGGACACCTCCCACTAGACCAGGCTGCCCAAAGCCCCATCCAAGCTGGCCTTGAACACCTCCAGGGATGGGGCATCCACAGCTTCTCTGGGCAACCTGTTCCAGTGCCTCACTACCCTCATAGTGAAGAATTTCTTCCTTATATCTAATCTAAATTTACTCTCTTTTAGTTTAGAGCCATTGCCCCTTGTCCTATCACTACACTCCCTGACAAAGAATCCCTCTCCTGCTTTCTTGTAGGCCCCCTTTAGGTACTGGAAGACCACTATAAGGTCTCCCCAGAGCCTTCTCTTTTCCAAGATGAACAACC
>VXAA01004136.1:268-22585 GCA_013399115.1 Anseranas semipalmata | reverse complement strand
CTTCTTTTGATGCAGCCTGGGATACGGTTGGCTTTCTGGGCTGCAAGCACACATTGCTGGCTCATGGTGAGCTTCATGTTGAACCAATACCCCCAAGTCCTTCTCCTCAGAGCTGGCCTCTATCCATTCTCCACCCAGCCTGTATTTGTGCTTGGGATTACCCTAATCCAGGTGCAGTTGTTGAACTTCATGAGGTTTGCATGGGCCCACCTCTCAAGCCTGTCCAGGTCTCTCTGGGTGGCATCCCTTCCCTTTAGCATGTCGACTGCACACACAGCTTGGTGTCATTGGCAAACTTGCTGAGGGTGCACTCGATCCCACTGTCCATGTTGTCAACAAAGACGTTAAACAGTGCCAGTCCCAGCACCGACCCCTGAGGAACACCACTCACCACTGGTCTCCACCTGGACATTGAGCCGTTGACCTCAATTCTTTGAGTATGACCACCCAGCCAATTCCTTAACCACTGAGTGGTCCCTCCATCAAATCCATATCTCTCCAATTTGGAGACAAGGATGTCATGCAGGACAGTGTCAAATGCTTTGCACAAGTCCAGGTAAATGATGCCAGTTGCTTTTCCCCTATTCGCAAATGTTGTAACCCTGTCATAGAAGGCCACCAGATTTGTCAGGCACAATTTGCCCTTAGTGAAGCCATGTTGGCTGTCACCAATCACCTCCTTATTTTCCATGTGCCTTAACGTAGTTTCCAGGAGGATCTGCTCCATGATCTTGCTGGGCACAGAGGTGAGACTGACTGGCCTGTAGTTCCCTGGGTCTTGTCACTTGTATAGTAAAAACTTCAGCCCCATAGTTAGTTTTGGGAACCTTCTAGTTCCCATGGTCTAATGCTGCATCTAGGTGACTAAAACTTTACTGTAAGCGGGGCTCACTTGCTGAATTGGATTTGCACCAAGTTAGGTCACATTCAGAGCTGAATTGGTTCGTGTCTAGTCAGCTCTGTGCCTTGCTTCCTTGTGCTTACAGATCCAGAGCTAGCAAAGGCAGAGAAAGCTCTAGCCTGCTTTCAGCTGCCAGCATAGATACAGCAGCATAACTATATGTGACAGATGTGCACTCTCCCATATGGCTTGTTCTCCGGACACAAAGAGGCCAAGCTGAAAAGCTTTTACCAATGCAAAACAAAAGCAAATGCTCCAGCAGAAATTCTTGTCCTTCATTTCCTAATGTCATGTAACCTCAATGTCATGCTGGACTTGATTGCTCCTGAACTTCAGTTCAGCTAGTGCCAGGTGATGAACCTTGTCAAGGGCTAGCAAGAGCAGGCAGTATTAAGGAGAACACAATTTCTATTTTTATCATGATGCTTAAAACTAGAACATAGACTGGCAGAGATAAAAAGTGGTTTCAGACTGGTACAATACTGCCTTGTCATTACATTTTGCATGGGAAGGATGTTAGAGATGATAGCAAGGGCAGCATGGAAAGGTTAGTTGAGAAAGGTCACGTGCTTGCCTTCTCCAGACAAATTTGTTCTTTCCAGCTCCAAAAGACCTTTCTGTCAAATAGTACTGTCATGCTTAATTTTACCAGTGGATCACAGATCCTTCCAAGAACAGATATGCTTATAGAAGAACAACCAGTTTAGTGACAGAGAGAAAAGCAGTTAACTCTACAGGGAACACGCAGATTGTACTGTCTCAAGCTCTAGCCCATGAAGTGGAGTAGCTGGGTCAGAGTTTCTGAAGAAATGATCATGAAGTAGAGCTTCACCATCTGTTTGTGGGACCCGCTCTCTTTTGTTCCTGTTCACCTGAGTCTCATATTTCTGCAAGGAGTTTGACAGAAGTGGAACTCACCATAAAATCCCATGATTGCTTAGGAATTTATCATTGCCCCAGTAGTTTCTGCTTCAAATGCAACAACAGATTACATGTGGCCCTAAGCATGGGTTTACATAAGGGGAAAGGAGCCTTTTCACAGGCTATACCCCGTATATGTGTTTAGCCATAAACTATTCTGAGAAGACAGGCACTCCCTATGTTGGCAGTGACACTTCCTTTCCCTAATGTCGTCTTATGTTATCTACACTTGGCTGGCAGCACTGCCTAAGTGTGGGATGAAGCAAGGCCTGGAAGAAGTGAAGGGCTTGAAAATGAGGGACTTAACATTGCATTTGAGAAGAACTTAGGATGTGACTGAGAGAAGGGGAAAATTTCATCTCTCTAGGAGTTCTATAAATTCATCTGCCATGTCCTCTGGCAGTGGCTACCTCAGCTACAGGTAGGGTGGGAGAAAAGGTAGGCAGCATGTTCACAGAGTTTAACTTTTGAGTTAGGTGCTATGATGTCAGGCATATTTACATCTGCTGGACCAAAATGACTTCACAAAAAGTAGTCTTTTTGGATAAGTGTCTCAAATGCATCTTGGTGAAAAATATCCACTAAAAAAAACAGCTATTACAGCTTCCTCCAAGCCTTTCTGAAATCTAAACACTCAACAACAAACAGCGTCAGAAAGAAATACTGGCACACTTAGGATCAGAAGTATCTTTTTGCTGTTCTGAGCCATCCCCAACACATTGCTATCCAGACAAATTGTATTAGTGAGCCAATGCGAGAATTTAGAGTACTCAATCTGCCTTGCATTAAGCATAATTGCACCAAGAACTTTGTTAGAAGCACTCTTGCTGAAAGAGCTGATGAAGTATGTGCATCATTGTACAAAAAACCCTCCCACTGAACAGAAGGGAGCCTTAAAACACCTCCAAAGCAAGAGGCACTAGGCTGTGAGCCAGAGCACCTGGAAGATAGGTTTATACGGTGTATTTCTGAGCAGTTACTAGAGTCTGGAATGTAAGGAAATTATCTTCTAGAAGAATAATATTTTGCTGATACTCTTCCTGGAATGAAACTATTAGTGCATTTCATACCTAAGTAGCAAAAGTGCTGCTCCCACTATTTGATGTCTTCTGGGGTGGATTAAAGCTATTGCACTTATATTAAATAAGGTACAAGTTGCAGTGTGTGTTAGACAAACTTCACTCATTAAAGATATTAGTCTAAATTTACAGCTCTCTTAAGGAAGTACAACTCAGCTGTGCTCAACATTCTTGTACTCTTTTACATTAGCAGTGAAATTCAGCCAATGTTTCTCTGAGATATTTTTGTACTCTGTTCCCAAGCTCTCATTTGAATTCCTGGACTTGTTGATACCATTGCAATTCTCCTAGATAAACAAAGTACCACCAAGCTACCTTGTTAGTCATTTAGAGAATTTTTGGCCAAAAGAAGATACATTCGTTTCCATTAATTTTTCATAAAATGCCTTTTTTTTCCAATGGAAAAATCTGCAAGGTAAGGCTTTTGTTCCTTTCAATGGGAAGAATTGAACACAGGCAATTCTTACTGCATGTAACACAATGTTGCTCTTTATGTTACGAACATAAAGCCCTATTCTGAACTCACTAAGTGCTTGAAAGCCACACAGCTCCATAGATAGGGAGCCAGACCTTTGTGTTGACACACCCAGCTTAATTTAAATTGTGGTATCTCAGATACCATGCAGCAGAATAGCTGGGGTGTCAATCTCCGTGTAAGCACTCTGGGTCTCTGGTAGGCTGGGCAGCTCACGATGATGCTCAAAATGTGATGGCAACACGGAGCTGGATGCCTGAGTGGCACACAGCTGCTGTGGGTCTGGCTCCATGCTGCTGTCAGACCTCCTTCTGCTGTGGCATAACCTAATTCTGGCTGCAGACTCACACAGCTCCGGCCAAAACTTTTTAAAATAGGACTCTAATCTACTAAAAGTTTCCTAAATTCTATTACTGCTTTTTATTTCCTGTACTGTTACAACAATGATGGTTTTATTTTGTTCTTGCATGCTGTCATTCACCACTTTGCCTTTCCTCATACAGTACTTTTTTAAGGTCCTTTTTTTCTTAGTTATCCCTTCTTTCCCCTCCTACCCTCACTTTTTTTTTTTTTTTTTGTTTCTGTTCTGCATTTGTAGATTCATTTTCAGTGGGCAACTTAAGACACAGTCTCTTCTTTTTCACCGGGTCTAATATTGAAACTAAATCAAGAAAAAGGAAGGATGAACTGCTATTGTGGGAAAAAGGAAGGATACATTCCTGTTGTGCAGAAAAAGTGACGTCCACCAGCGGTAGTACAAGGTGGCCACAGAAAGGGCAAACAACCCCGAAATGTAGTCTCCTCTTCATGCTTGTACTACCTCACTGTTTTCCTCAGTCTTCATGATGCTGTCTCCCAGCTGGGGCTGAGAACCCCTTTCTCTCCTCCAACATTCATGGTTTGCAGTCTCTCAGGGTGGTATCAAGGGGATAGAGGGCTTAGGATGCTTTGTGTGTGTGTATAGCTAATGCACCCCAAAGCCTGAATCAGAAGTGGTTCTTAATAGCAGTATACAAATGTCATTTATAGCATCTTTGCAACCTCAGGAGTTGGGAATATCAATTCCAGAGGCCCAACACTGCCTTCAAGATCCTGGTGTGAACCCTTCATGACTTCCAGCCCTCAGATACATTAGGCAGGAGATCTGGGAGCAGGGGCAGAGGCAGGTAGGGGTAAGAGGACCTAGCAGGGCCCAAGTCACATTCCTCCTGCAGGGAAACTCCCTGTCTCTGTGGCCCCTGCTGACCTCCTGCCTGAGCTGTGCAACTGGTCTGCTTGGCATGCATCGTGGAGGAGAGCACAGCGTGGATGACAGGCATGATTTTACCTGTGGGAAAATGAGCAAAAACTTTTCATCACTATCCTGTTTTCAAAACCCGTTCCCCGGGTAAGCATCCTCCCAGGACTGCTGCAGGGTGGAAATTGTCCTCTCTTGCAGCTTCCCACACCTAGCCCACACGGCTGGCAAAAACTCATATGGCATCTTGTATTGATGTTTCCAGCAGATCATGCAGGACTTACTTTGTTCTGTGCCACCTGGGAGACCTTCTGTGCTTCCCTTGGAACCCTCCTGAAGAGGCACGTGCCTAATTGGAAAATCACTGGTGCTTACACCTGGCTACACAGCTGAGAGAGTTCATGTGTAGCAAAACAGTGTGAATGCTACCACTTTTAGTTGCAGCCTTTACAGCTCACCACAGAACTATGCTTCAGCATCAAGGCTTTTACCTTCCACAGTTTCAAACCTTCACATTGAAAAAATTTGTACATTTGTATTCTTATTTCACAAAGTTTCTGAAAAAATGTAGCTCATTTAATCCAAATATGCAATGTGGACATATTTATACTAACTTAGAGCTGTTTATCCAAACCCACTGTGCTTTGCACAGATTGTCACATTGATTTTTAATGATTTACTGGTACCCAAAACTTGAGCTCAACAGCACCATTGTGAAAAATCGACAGGTAGCCTGAAACTATATGCCTAACGCTGACAATTTAATTTCCATCATCACCGACTATTTCATTGCAGACCATTTCAGCAGAAGCGTTCACTTACTCCCACTGCACAGAACCCCACTGGCATTTCACGTGGTTACAAATGTTTGCTGGGGGACCAGTGTCAAGCAGTTCATATATGTGCTTCTGAAGTGAAAAAATGAGAATCCATGTCCTCACACCCAGTTACAATTTTTGGTAACAGGGTGTATTATTAAGGAAGGGGAAATAAGGGCACACATTGCATAATGTTGCTGGCATTTTCAGCACAATTCTGTAAAGAGAAGCCTGAAGACAACTGACTCCATACTACCTAAATAAACTAATTACTTCACTGATGATCAATGTATATGCATTTAGATTAGTTCTTTTTTTTTTTTTGTATGTTTGTTCCAGTTTTTAGTATTTCACCCTAAGCACCTGTTTATTTGATGAATCTCCCACGCAACTTAAGAGTGGTGATAAAGGAAGAAAAAGACCTCAGCAGCAAAGGAGACAGTTAATGATGGTGGCAACACAGGGGATGCTTGCTACGGTAGCTGGCCCTCAGTTATCTTGTGTGGACTAACAGAGCTGTCTTCTACTGAAGGAAGAAGTGTTGGTCATCGTTACCAAGTTCATAGCTTGCTCTTTGTCCTGAGAGTCTCTATGGGGTCTTTGACTTTCAGCTTTGCAACCATGAAATACACGCCTCAGTTTTCGGTCTTGTTTGGAGTAGGGTGCTCACCACTGAGATGCTCCTATGATCTCCATAGGAAATTGGGTGCTTCTACTGGTTGCAGGTGTTCAGCAACTCTTAGGAAAAAACAATCCCATTTTGCTAATACAAAAGGCATTTCAAATTCTGTCTGCAGGCAGCTGTGGTGAGGTGTGAGACAAAAGATATCATTGGAAAATCCTATTTTCAAATCTGTGATTCAAATAATTTCTTTCATACAGCAGTTTCCTGCAGATTATACCCATATAATGTAGTAAAACCACTTTTTGGTTTGGTATTAAAATGAAGATATCCTACAAGTCCTGTTGCATGATATGAGCACAGGACCCCAGCAATATTCTCTGATCAATAGCCCTAGTTATGACTTTAGGATTAAATTTTGCAGCAGAAATGAGAAACAAAACTATCAGATAAAGACAAAGGAAGATGCAAACACTTTAGGCACTGTAATGTCATATCAATGAGAATCATATAATTTCTTCTGTTAAGATGACCCAATCAATAATTTGCAGCCTAACAAATACTACTATCCATATGGAGTATAATAATAATAGTACATCTTTAGGTTAGAGTCCATCCCTCTGCACTCTCAAACTCATCTGAAATAGTAGTAGAGTTTATAACTGGAGGTTTTTGCTCTCCATACCTTTTCTGCAGCCGGTTATGCACTCAGACCTACTGCTCAGTGTCAGCTCCACCTATACAGTCTCACTCTCCCGTGGTTTTGGCTTCAGTCTACCTATAGGTAATGAAATACATTTACCTACAGTCTGACTCTGTTTATGCATTGGTTCCTGAGGTTTGCTGAAATGAGTTACACTGGGGATGTAAAGGAGAAATAATCTAGTGAACAGCTTTCTGACCAAGGAGTCAAACACCTTGAGTTGGATTTTTCCAACATTGCTGACATCTGATGTCACACACAGTCGCTGACTTACCATAAGCTCTTGTCTTCCAGGAGTACTCACCTGTCTTAACCACAAAATAATGGACACTACATAAAACCCTGTACTTGGGATTTCCATATGATTAAAAATGAGGCTGTGCACATCAGGGTGCACTTAATAACAGTGCCCTTTGAAAGATGTAGCCACTGAAGGATGAGTGTGGTGTCTTCATGATTCTCTGATTTTGAGGAGGAAAACACAAGTAGTGCATTTTAAGCCCTCTCTCCAAAAAAAACCAAGAGCATCAGCAAAAAAAAAGCTAAAGAAGTGGTGAACTGGATGGCCTACAGGACAAAGAAACATGGGAAAAACAAAAAACAAAAAACAAACAAACCAAAACTAGTGGGGTGTCTAATTTTAGCAGATTGTTTTGAACAGCTATAGCCTAAAAGCCTAAACCAAGACAAAAATGTCACGACTTGTCATTGCTTGTCTACATTTTCATTTCTATTTCTTTATTCTGGATTGTTTTCCAACTGAGACATTCTGGTTTTCATAGCTGTCTCTGAGGACAGTGTAGGTAACAGACATCTTAGAGCTATTCTCTGCATAATTCTGCTTATTCTTCTTCACAGCTAAAAAGTTATAATTTTCTGCTCACCAA
Organism: Anseranas semipalmata; assembly: GCA_013399115.1. Classification (NCBI taxonomy): domain Eukaryota; kingdom Metazoa; phylum Chordata; class Aves; order Anseriformes; family Anseranatidae; genus Anseranas; species Anseranas semipalmata. Next base: position 14,942 of record VXAA01004136.1, on the reverse strand, counting down.
CTCACTGGTGTTTGAAAAATTCCCAGGAAAAAAAGAAAAAAAGAAAAACAAAGATGCAAAAATAATTGCAACAATCGTCATACAAAATGAGAGCTGACTCGAGTACGAGTGTTGGGTTAGCAGGTCCCAAACTGTTTATACATTTTAACAACCAAACATATCAGAAATGTAATAAACAGGTGGTAGAAGGCAGCTGCCAGGCAACTGTACTTTAGAAACCGAACACAGAAGAGCAACTTGCAGATGGTTAGAAGGAAAGCAGCAATTCTAGACTAGCCCACCTGGAAGATGAATCCACTTGCTGCTTGTTTTCACATAATGCTGTGTTCTTGTTTGTGCTGTTACAATGTCCAGAGGCCCAAATCAAAATCAGGGCTACCCAGCGTTATGTGTAAACAAGGAACAGGTAGGCGTGGTGCTAACTAGTTGGCCCACAGTAAAATAATTTTAAACATCTATGAGGGGATTCTATGCAATTTTCAAATGGTCTTTGAGCAAGCTACTTACCAAGTCTGTTTACCTGTGGAGATGATTACAAAAGGACAACAACTTTCAAATTCTGGAATAAAGCATTTCCACAACTTTCTCCCTCAAGATTTTGAATGAAAAAATATTCTTTGATGAGGAGGAAGTATTCCCATTGCGCAAGCTGAGGATCCCACTTTAGCCAAATGCTTTTGTGAGGTTTCAGGCACATCTACTACGCAGATAGAGATTCCTACAGTACAAAACCTGTAAAAAAAAGGCTCCGAATACCTCTGGAAGAGCCTGTTTCTCTCCATCAACTGTAGGAGAAATTCTGGAAAACTAGATAGTGAGACATAGAGTAGGCAATGTGAGTATTCTGTACTGCTTTGGATTTTAGCTTTCATTAACATTACATTACATTAACATGAGGTGTACATCTTAACTCGTTCTCTCACTTTTTTCCTGTGTTGCTTGAAACCCAGACACACTGAAGCCAAGACTGTCAAGTATGTTGTTTGCATGGCATATGGCAGAATGCTGTCCCTTCCAACTCACCTCTTGGTCTTTACTGAGATGCTAGAAAACTGAGAATTGAGGTTTTTCATGTACAGCAACCCAGTTCTGAGGAAACACAAGGAAAACCCTTTGCACTGGTAAGGAGATAGGTCATAGGGAAGAAAAGAAAATTGGGTAGTGTGGGAAAATCAGAGAAGCAGTTCTGCAAATAGACAATATGTATGAATGCATTGTATGCAGGATTTCTCCTAGACAAGATCAAAACTTTTGCTGGACAAAAGCCATTCTGCAATACTAAATCCTGGGAAATAACTAGGCGTACTGCTATACCTTATGACCGTGGTGTTCCCTTGCATCAGGATCTGTTGCTCTTTTCCAAAGGACCACAAGCTCCAAGCACTCAATTTGCTGGTTCCAACCTGCTGCTATTACCTGTCTCCCCCTCCCTTCCCAACATCCCCAGCCATTCACAGAGCCTGGAAGTGCTGTCCCTGAACATTGTCTGATATGATTAGCACCTTCCCCCTCTTCCCATTTTGCCAGCATACCTGGTAGACTTCCAGCTATTCTGTAAGTTCCATGACGTGTCTGTCCTTCACCACATTTCCTGGCTTGCTTCATCTCTCTCCAGCTGGTTTAGTTACTTGCTCATCAGAGATTGTTGCTGAAAGATTTTTCTGATAGGGGGGAAAAACCTCTAACCACTCTAATGCGCTTGAATCTGGATTTCATAGAACTGGCCCACCTAAGGATTTTAATCTCTTTATACTATTGCTTTCAGCAGAAATACTGCTAGCTTCTTTAAGAAAGGGTCTTACACTGGAATTTATAGTACTGGAATCCACAATTCTACACTTTGCACCTGTGCACTGTTTCTGTTTTTTTGTCTGTCCATATAGCCATCTGGAGAGATCTATTTTATAAGCAGAGAGCACTTTGGCACATTTAAATAAACTTTTGGGAGTACTTAGGAAGAAATAAACTGATTTGTGTGGAAAAGAAAAAGATGAGGCCACCAGTGCAGCCTGAATTATTAAGCTGTGTAAGCTTATTTTGTTTAGCTAAATCACAACGTACCTAGAATGCTTTAAGTACCTCTTCTAAAGAAATAAGCACATATAATATTAGCTAAGCAGTCAGGAGGAAGAAAACCTGCTATCAGTAGAAAGGATGTGGTTGGACACAATTTTTCAAGCAGGAGGGCAAACAGGCAAGCATTTTAGTGCCCAGTTCTGTCAAGTTTCTGGAACCAAGGAGAACTAACCCTGAAATAATTAGACAAGACCTATGGGAAAGCAGAACAGAGAAGTCAAAAAGAGACTGTTAGAGCTGAAGCAGAAAGCGGCTTTGCAGCTGAGCACGCTGCAATCCATATCCATAACGAATATTTTACCACCACCAAAGATTTGTGCAACTGGATTCAGAAAGTGCTGAAAACCTCTTGGTGAAACCTCAGCTGACATCAGGTCCTCTTTCCTGAGGACACCCAGATTATACTGACAGAGGTAATATACATGCCTGCCCAGGAGCTGATAGAGAAATGATAACAGCCAGTGGATAGCTACTGATTTAAAGAAACTCAGTAACAGTCTGTTCAGAAAGCAGATGAGGTGCAGGAATGGTATGTGGCATCATTTCAATGTTCTGACCTCTCTCGTCTTTGCTTATTTTTTTTAGAATCATCCGTGCTGGCTCTATCACGTCATACTTGCAGGAGGAAATTCAATAAGCACTACCAGTATTAGTTGGTATTTGTCCCTCACTTATGAGAAAACAGGCTCTTATTTAATCACAGCCCATGTTTCATGATAAAACTCTGAAAAAGGGCATCAGCCATTTTCGGTTACTTACTAACATGACTAACATTACGCAGACTGTTCTGTAGTGTTTTGCCCAGTTTTGTTCAAATGCCTCAATGAGCATTTAAATGAGCTTCCTGTGTTTCTACTGACTCTTCCACAGTCTAATTATATGAAAATATTTATTAATAACTTGTGTTTTCAGTTCCTTGTAAAAAACATCCCCCAAAAAACAACCCTCAAGCAAACAAGGATCACTTCATTATAAACACAACTTGGTTCAAATACAACTCACGTAATTCTGTACAATTTCCTTGTTTTCTCAGCCAGTCTGTTCTTTCATATATAGATATATTGGCATGAAATTTGATTTACCATGTTGGAAAATAATTGGGTAGTAGATTTACAGGAGTTTGTATTGGGTTGTATCTTTTTTCATTGCACCACTCTGACACAAATGTGATTTGCTGCCATATATAACAAGATTAAATGATCTTTGTTCAGTTTCTGTGCCTCAGTTCTTTTTGTGCAATTTAGAAGTTAGAATTTGAAGGAAAAACAACCGACAACAAGAGAATAACACTAGTGTATTTGTGACCATTTCCCAGCAGCAGTATCAGGGAGAATATGAACATAGTGATAATAAGCTCATAAGGGTAGCATCACCATGGTAAATTGTCAGAGTAACTCCTCAATAGGGCATGGGACTAAATTTAGAAGACTACACTGCTGGTGAGTCATTGATCGTTGCACAAGACACATGGTCTTCTGTTATGAATATATATATATACTGTGTTTTGCGTACATGGATATGCAGTTTGGTGGGGATCTAATTACACCGTTGTGCAAATTATGATATTTTACATTGTCACAAGTGAGATGGAGTAAACAACAACCTGCAGTGGATCCAGATATAAGCTTTTATCCTCCTTGATTTCCTCATGCACTCCCTCCATCCCCACCAGCACCACACTCCCCAGGTCTCAATGTCCCTCCCCACAGGGAGGTGGCTGCTGGCCAGGGAAGGACAGGCAGAGAGCTCTGTTGGGTCACGCTGTGCTACTGCTCACAAGAACCAATCTCAGGTGTCAATGGCCAAGGTCCCTGGTCATCCCCCAGCACTTATGGCCATGCAGCTCTCTGATCTCCAAGATCTTCCCCCACTTCCAGGATTTTTTTTCCAGCTGGGCTCTTCACTGCCTTCTTTCCGCATGCTCCAGCCCCCAGTTTTCCTAATCTAAACAGTTAAAGTGAAGAAGCAAACACAGGGTCAGCCTCCTAATTGGTGGTTCTGTCTAACATCTTTTATCAGTTGGAGGAATCAGGACATGCTGCATTTCTTTAGTCCTGGTGTTATCAACATTTACAGCAGCCCATGAGAATTGCAGTTAGCAACCAGCAGGCTTGTGCTTGCTTATGAGTTCAAAAGTTCAGTTTCAGACAGTCACCCACTCACCCCCCACACACTATGATCTGCTGCTTGCCAGTGTTCACAGCCTGAGTTATCTTCACCTACTACATGTATTTGTAAAAAAATGCTAAATCTTGATGGAAAACAGCTTTTATTTTCTTTCTTTCTTTCTTTCTTTCTTTCTTTCTTTCTTTTTTTTTTTTTTTTTTTCTGGAAATAAAGAATCTTAATGTCTCTGCTGCATCTATGCCAGTGATAACTATTAGAACGAATGCTGCTTCAGGGATATATCATGTAATAAGTCATGCACTACAGTTACCTGGTTACTGTTGCAGTGCAATAACTCTGAAGTAGAAAACAGCTTTTTTTTTTTTTTTTCAACTACACTATAAGCTCTCCTGAAACTAATTTCAATTTTTTTTTTTCATTTAGATAAAATCAATAGTAATTTTGGGTAGCATTTGAAAGTTGTGCCTTCCTCTGAAATTTGTCACATTAGAGCATTGGTCAAACTTCTCAAATAATAGGTTTAGAGTGTATGACACCATGTCTTACTTGCTCGTTGGAAGAGACCTGTGTAGTTCATTTTTTCTCTGTAAAAGCCAAAAGAACTGAACTTGTGTTGGAGTAGGGAAGAACTGGAGAGTGGTATGCTTTTTGGGGGGACTTATTTTTATTTATTTATTTATTTATTGGAGTAGCCTTCCTGTAGGTGCTTCAGAAGGAAAAGAAGGGAAGAGGCCACACCACTCCCTGAAAATGAGCAGGTACTGTGGCAGGGTAGTTATGGGCAGGGAGATCACTGCTTACACTGCATGCTAAGTGGATGAAGAAAGTTCACGTACATCTTATACCCAGTCAGCAAAGAACTGAAATGTGGTTAGTATATTCTCACTTTTCCATTGTATTTTACCTCCGGCTGTCAAAACTATTGCCAAAGTAAATGTGCTTTGACAACAGATATTTATTCAGAAACTCTGACCCTAAGTCACTATTTCAGTAGCTGATTATGTAAAATGATAGCACGAGACTAAAAGAGCTAGATTCTGCTTTTAGTTCTGCTAACATAAATCTGGAATAGATCTACAGAGGTTTGTGAAGTTATTTCTGATTTACTGTAGTGTGCCTGTGAGACAAATCAGTCCAAGGAGCATAGCTGTCTAATATTTCCTTCTCTATACTGTTTTATTATTTTGTACACAGAGAAGTAGACATCTTGCTGTTAAAGGGTGATTCAGCAGCTCCCCAAAACACTATGGTACCATTATAATCACACAGACAAACAGGTGCATCAATCCGACAGCTAACAGACTGTTCTTTCAATTTCTTGGTGACAGTTGCCACCCAGTGATTTACCTCTGGAAATGAACATACAGAGAAATACTTTGTGATAGCCCAGCATTTGGATGATGCCTTCTTTCAGATGATCATGGTACCTCCATGTTTTGGAGCAGAAATTTGAAATTTGTCTTGTGTTCATGATGTCACCTGCCATTCCAACCGAATTGACTCAAATTTGTCATTGTCTTGAGAAAGGAAGACAATAAAAAGAGTTGGAGATCTCCAGGCACATCAGACTTAAGAGAGCTCTGCAGATAAAAAAAGGTCCAACCTCAGTGAAGGACTGGGACACTGAGTGTTCGCTGCAGACTACATCCAAGATCTCTAGAGCTGAAATCATCATCCTTACCAAAGGAGACAGCAACTTTTATTTTAGTATGGCTGTGACTCACATTGCCTATGGGCTGGCATAGGCAGAAGGAGGATCAGGAATGAAAATAGGGTTTGAGGTTTCCTTGCCCTGGTATTGTAGAGATCTGGCTGACTTGAATCCTGTAAGAACAAGAATTTAGCTTAGAAAAGTTGTGTAGTAGAGTTAAAGTTTGTAGGAGTAGGAGTTTCAGATAGGTTAGAAAGATGAAATTTGGACCAGGAAGTTGGAATGGGTGAGAGTGTGGTACTTGCTCAGGGGAAGAGCACCTGGCTAGGTGAAGCCAGGGTGGATGAAAGAGAGACTGTCTGAGTAAGGAAAACAATGCTGAGAGCCAGGCTGAGGAGATCTCACACTGACTGTACAATTGTAAAAATTCTCTTTTAACATAGTCTGTGCTTTGAAGTTTTGACTTGTGCAACCTCAGATCAGTTCCCCTCTGACCTGAGATGTAGCTGTATCTAAACTTGATAACATGGCATGCTACATCTATATTCTGTATATAGTTTATTACTGATATTTATAACCTTTCCTTTGTAAAATTACTGGTTGATTAGCATTGATATCAGCATTGCTAATGCAGCAGTGAAAATCAAAACAGCCTCACTGACGTGAGAGTCTTGACTGTTAGGACTACTAACAGTCTCACTGGGTCTCACTTAGGCAAACTTGCTGAAGTAAAAAAAAAAAGTCTGAATAATGAGTGCACACTCAGGACAGGATCTATGTGCCTTCTTTCACAATTTGTTGTTGATGTCCTGATTTTACCGACATTTAATAACACATAGTTGGGAAAAACTGTTTGCTCTAGGCTAACAAGAGCCTGACATGAAACCATCTTGCTCAGTGTGTACACTTTAGCATATATGGTCCTTTGCGTTGAAATGGAGAAAAATGGTTGATCTGGGATCTCTTAAGAAGAATACATGCAGCCATGTAGTGAATCAGATCAGATTGTAATATTGCCTATAAATCTTATCTTTTAAAAACAAAAAGCAGCCAAGCACTGTGTGATTGCAAGTCTATGTGAAAAAGGAGTGTTTCTAAACAGAAGGAAGAATTGCTTGCCCCCAGACCATGGTTCCATGGAATATTGCCTGTTTGGGTAGATGTGCTCCTGCATGAATGATGCAAAGTTTGTTGGGAGAGGTAGTATCTTTTAAAACAGGAAAAACAGACAGCCTTAGAATCATAGAATCCTAGAATATCCCAAGTTGGAGGGACCCACAAAGATCATTGAGTCCAACTCCTGGACCACAGAGGACCACCCAAAAATCTAACCACATGTCTGAGAGCATTGTCTAAAGGCTTCTTGAACTCCAGCAGGCTTGGTGCCGTGACTATGTCCCTGGGGAGCCTGTTCCAGTGCCTGACCACCCTCTCAGTGAAGAACCTTTTCCTAACGTTCAGACTGAACCCCCCCTGACACAACTTCATGCCATTCCCTCAGGTCTTGTTGTTGTCACCAGAGAGCAGAGATCAGCGCCTGCCCCTCCGCTCCCCTTGTGAGGAAGCTGCTGGCGGCCATGAGGCCTCCCCTCAGTCTCCTCTTCTCTGGGCTGAACAAACCGAGTGACCTAAGCCACTCCCCATATGTCTTCTCCTCTAGACCTTTCACCATCTTTGTTGCCCTCCTTTGGATGCTCTCTAATAGTTTTATGTCCTTCTTATATTGTAGTGCACAAAACTGCACACAGTACTTGAGGTGAGGCCGCACTAGTGCAGAGTAAAGCAGGAGCCTTGCAGTCACATAAGCCCTTTTTTAAATATGAAATAGAAAGAGAAAACTTTAAACCTAAATACAAACTCAGAACAATTATTCTGAACAAAACTGTAATATTTAAAAAAAGGATGTGGTAAAGTCGTTGTAGCCTATGGGGGAAAGATTTTGATTTACCATTCATTACAAAGGGTGATATTAAGGATGGAAAAGTGAGAAAAAGGGATTGTATTTCTGTTGAAGCTATGATTTCTGTTATTGTGTAGAGCTGGTAATTTGTAAACAGGAGCAATGTCTCCCATGATGATAACAGGGAGGTTAGTGCTGGGGAAGCTGTACAGTGAGAAACATCTCCCTCCTGGTTAACTGGGTATTTTGATCCTCGATCAGTCACCTGTGTGTTCCTTTTGATGTATAGCAGTGCTTAATTTCAGCTGTGTGGTTTACTTGCAGACGTGGTGCACTGGATCAATATATTACACTGTGGGAAGGTGCAAATGCAAGATCTAGTGACTTTTGTGGTACTACTATAGGACTGTTAATTCTGAGCTGCAATGGTATGGTGGCAAGTTTTAGATTTGTTTATTCATGTTGGTCATCAGGAGAAGCTGGTCCTGATGATGATAGTCCTGATTAGGTAAGTAGGAGGGATGTATGAAGGCTTATTTCCAATTAAAAATCATAGAAGATATTATCTATCTTTAGCAGGCCCACCTTCCTCATACCCTTAAGGTGCCATGGCTGGACCAGTATTTCCCACATCACTTTTCTTCCTTCCCTTTTCTTTCAGGCCTAGAGTCAGAGAGAGGAGCTGAAAGTTGGGTAGGGTCATGTCCACTTGTCCTTCAGGTTACAAGTCACCCCAGAAATACTGTTTGAAATTCAGGGTCAAGTTCTGCATGCAGGTATTCTAATACACAATGCCTGTGGAAAACATCGGACAAATACATGTTTCTTTCAGGGCAAAAACTGGCCTTAAATTTGGACATTTATTTTTCCTGCAGCTTGACTATCTACTACTTTGAACTCCTATGTAAATTCCAGATCTGCCCTGCTGCTATTTGTCACTACACCAGTGCAAGAAATTGGGAAGACTATTTATTTGTTCAGTTGAAGATTTTTTTCTTTTCAGGAAAATCCTTTAGGGGTATCAGGCAAGTACTGCAGCAAGTCAGCTCTTGTGTAGCAGTTTGGAAATGGGAAACAGAGAAGAAAGATGACTGGGGAGCTCTCTTGTCTGACAGGTAGTGGCTATAACTAATTTATAAGGATATTAAGTAAAATGTCAAAGACCTTAGGCCACCTACAGCTCAAGTCCCATTTTCATAACTGACTTCTGAGTCTGAACATCAGTAATATGAAACCATTTAAGTGTTTCTCCTTGTATCTGTGGGTACATTTTGGAACTAGTCTAAAGCTACAAAAACAGCACCAGAGACTACCTGGGACACATCCTTCTTCATGCTTTTCCCAACTTATGCTTGCCCAATAATGATGTTGTTGAACTATCACTGTGGAAAGTTTGTGTGAAAGTAGGAAGAAAAATGGAGGATTCCTTTTTAAAAATCATGGACATTCATAAACATCAGGAATAGGCAGAGAATATCTGGGACTCAACTCAGCAGGAGTTTCATTTTCATCTGTGTGTAGGTGTTTTTGGACCGTAGGAGGACTATGTAATAATGGTTTTATAATCTTAGGAAATTTGGCTGTAGGATGACATGCTGATAGGGCAATTAATTTCTGTTTTTACTTAGATTATTCCCTAGCATAAGCAATATGTTTACATGCACAATTAAAATAGAAAGCACATTTTCCCCAGTTTTGGTTGAGGATAAGTAAATGTATACAATATGCAATGTTAATTATAGCTTCACAGTGTGCATCACGCTTAAAACTACTATTCCTGTTTGATTAGCACAATAATCATTCATATACAGGACCTTAATTGATGTAAATCTAGCAGAACCATTCTTATAGGATATTCAAATTCTGTAAAGAATTTTTGAAAAGAGGTAATAACAAAAAGATTAATGTATATTGAAAAATAACATGTAACCATCTCCCTGGGCAGCCTGTTCCAATGCCTAACCACCCTTTCCATGAAGAAATTCTTCCTAATATCCAGTCTAAACCTCCCGTGATGCAACTTGAGACCATTTCCTCACATCTTATCACTTTTCACCTGAGAAGAGACCGACATCCTCCTCACTCCAGACTAAACAACCCCAGTTCCCTCAGCCACTCTTCACAAGTCTTGTTTTCTGGTCCCTTCACCAGCTTCATTGCTCTTCTCTGCACGCTCTCAAGCAGCTCGATATTCTTCTTGTAGTGAGGGACCCCAAACTGAACACAGGACTCGAGGTGTGGTCTCACCAGTGCTGAGTACAGGGGGACAATCACTTCCCTGGTCCTGCTGGCCACTCTAATTCTGATACAAGCCAGGATGCTGTTGGCCTTCTTCGCCACCTGGGCACACGGCTGGCTCATGTTCTGCTGGCTGTTGACCAGCCCTCCCAGGTCCTTTACTGCTGGGCAACTTTCCAGCCACCCTGCCCCAAGCCTGTACTGCTGCATGAAATGCAAATGCAGCACCCAGCATTTAGCCCTGTTGAATGCCATACAATTGTATGTGGCCCATTGATATAGCCTATCCAGATCCCTCTGCATGTCCTTTCTACCCTCAGGCAGTTCAACACTCCTGCCCAACTTGGTGTCCTCTCCAAAGTTACTGAGGGTGCACTCAATCCCCTCCCTGAGATCGTTGATAAAAATATGAAAGAAAACTGACCCCAGTACAGATCCCTGGGGGACACCACTTGTGACCAGCCGCCAAACAAATTTAACTCCATTCACAATGACCTTTTGGGCCTGGCCTTCTAGCCAGTTTTTTACCTGGTGAACTGTACATTTGTCTAAGCCATGAGCTGCCAGTTTCTCCAGGAGAATGTTGTGAGTAAACAACATCCACAGCCTTTCCTTTGATCACTAAGCCTGTCATCTTACAGAAGGAGATCAGGTTGGTCAAGAAGGACCTGCCTTTCATAAACTCGTGCTGACTGGGTCTGATCACCTGTTTGTCCTGTATGTACCACACGATGGCACCCAAGATGATCTGCCCCATGATCTTCCCTGGCACCAAGGTCAGACTGACAGGCTTGTACTAAGGTTCTTTCTAAGGTTCTTTCTCTTGCTTGTCAGCCTGGATGTTTGCTGGGAAACACAGAAGGAGTGGACCCTTGGGGGGTGTGTGGAATTGAGGAATGACTTGGATAGCAGAGAGTCTGCTTCCAGAGTAAAGAGACCACTTTTCTGTGGAGCTGTGTTGCTCTGCAGGAAAAGCTTTTGGAGATACAGTGCACACCAATGTGCTTTCTAGAGATACAAGGACTAGGACATGAAATCCAGTGGTTGGATCCACTTTCAATGAGTCTCAATCAAACACTGAATGGAACAGAAAAGGAGTGGGACGTCATATTAAGTATTCCCTGTATGTCCTGAATCAATTACCCTTCTGGAAAAATTGTTGCTCCTTTGTGCCCCAACCCCAAATGGGTTAGTCTTCAGTGGGAATAAGCTCCTTCCATCTTAAGCAAGTCACCATCGCTTGGCCAACAGGCAGTAGCATCCTTTGATCAGGAAGAATATCATATACCATACACAGTATGAGACATTGCAAATAAAATTATGTCAAGCAGAGTTCTCACCAGTATCACCGAGTCTTAGAATGTAGGGGAGCCTAAGAGGATTCTACACAGATGAAAGAGTGGTATGGGCAAAAGTTGAGCTTGTCTAAGTCAGAGGACTTAACATCTGGGTCACCCTCCGAAGGTGTCTCTTTACAGACTCCATAAAGATTCTAGGCTGACTACATACCTAAATGAGGGCCCTGAACTGCCTAACTATCTGTGAGATAAATCAGACCATCCCTAGTTTAGGTTTGCTTTGCACCTGTTCCTGTACAGAGTTGTTGTCTAACTTTATATATGTGAGAATTGATCATACAGGAGCTTGGTAAGAAAAATTTTAGAAGCTCTTGCTGAGAATTCATCTTCTCTTTACATCCTCTGGTCAGTTCAGAAAATTTGGAGATAGTTTTCTTCAGTCTTTTTTTCACTCAGAGAAATTATGTCTTCTTTTGATTAGTTCAAAATATCTCTAGTACCTTCTGTCAATCTCCATAGGTTTCTTTATTAAGAGACTGTTTTCATTGTTAAGGCAGCTAGGCACAGACTGGCAGAATCATTTAGAAGACATTTCAGAGATTTCTGATTAACTGTGTGAAGTGACACTGTCTTTAGATGACCCCTTTTATCCTGGTCTCCTCTTCTTCACTTTCTGGTGCTTGAAAGTTATTTTGTATTTCTGTAACTTGCAGGACTCTAATCTCATTGCCCTTCTGCTGAAGTCCATCAGGAGCATATTATGGTTCTGCAGAAGAATATAAATAACACAATCCACCCACAAGCATTTCTTTATGCAAAGTATGTCCTTTCTTACCTAGTGACTTGACAGCTAATAAAAAGTATAATGGTTAGTTGTGACATATTAGATAAGACTCAGCTACAGAAGGCAACAGAGGTCAAGCAAAAGTGTGTTTTAATAAAAGTCTTATCATGAACCGAAGCTCTTGAAATTCTGATGCAATTTTATTATATTATTTTCTTACTTTAATTGGAAATGGTCACTATATATATGTTTTTCCACAGTCAGAATACTTATGATTTGGTAATTATCTGGGGGCATGTTTTTTGTACATCTTGTACATTTCTTAACATTATGTAAAGTTTCAGCTTTTAAAACTGTTATGGCAATTCACAGTTTTTCAAAAAGTGTGGTATTATGATATAGTCATAACATTTAATGTGTTTCTGTTTCTAACTCAGCTAGAGTCACTATTTTTAATTTGAAGTGATATGGTAACAATATTAAATACTGTAATTATTTGGCTTTTAGGGGGCTGAAGGTTTACTATAAACAAAGGATTGCATTATATTGCAAATCCATAGTCTTCAGTTTCAGGTAAGAGTAATTTACAGATTAGTATAATCTACAAGCATGAGTAATCATGCCTGTCTTTCACTTGACCAGTTGAAGTGACACTGATTGCAGTGGTATTCTGTCTCCCATAATCCTACATAGATGAGATTAAATGAGTTACATTTCATTGTGATCATAGGGTCTGGGGACTTGGATAACTAGCTCTACCTCACACAACACTACCAAAGTTGTCTTATTGTCATCAAGGTGCAAAATAGCTCACTTAAGAGAGTGATTTTATTCTTAGGTGGAGTCAGTCAATCTCTCCAAAGTTCCTGTCTCTCTCTATTGACCATAAATAAAGCATAGCACAGCTACACTCCTAAGTGGGAACCTCAGCTGAACATCTAACTTGCAATGACTGAAATATGTAGATGACATACCTTTTTCTTTTAATGTATTTTGCTATTGTACAAAGGAAAACTCCTACATTAAAATGCTGCTCTGAGGATACAGACAAAGATGTACTTCTAGTAGAAACCCTAGGCTTATCAGAAGAAACGTTAACAGAATGAAAAGTATGTGAAATACTTCAAATAAACCTAGACTAATATGGAGACTCTACTTGCCATCCACTTCTGAATTAGTAGATCAAATAACAGAAGAATGTTTTTTAAAGATGATCTAACTTCTACAGGGTAGTTCAGGAATAACCTTTATTCAAAACCATTAGTAGACCAGATTCCACTATATCAAAGATCTTCTAGGACCTGTTTTCATGAATCACCAAGAAAGCTGGATCTGCATAAAACCCAAATGGGAACCATTCATAAGAAGTTTTAGACAAAGCGATTCTGTCTTTCAGTAGATTTGACAAAAAAAAAAAAAAGTTTATCTCATTTTCTGATTGATGAAGCTTTTCCATGAATATGACATTTACTGCCATTATTCCCAACTTTTCTAACATCCTTGCCTGGCCTGTTTCCAGAAAATGATTTTCTAGGCACTTTGAAAGGAGGAAAGCATATTGTAGGCAGCACTGTACAAAACACAGAACATCTCACCAGATGCTTTCACTAAAAGCATTTATTTTGCCAAGGATGCTTCGTTATGTGATAGAACAACCCCTAGGCTTTGGGAAAATCATGTTCAGTTCTCTTACTTCATTGTACAGGAAAGTACCCTAGCCACCAAGCTGCAGGCTACCTTAGGATGAGGGTAAGTTTGATGGTATCAGTCCCACTCTTCCCTGTCAAGGCAGAGCTACTGTTCCGGAAAAAAAAAAAAAAAAAAAAAAAAAAAGAAATCAAGATTTATTGTTTCAGAGGTGAAAAAGACTGACAAGAATACGTGTGATTCCAAGTTTTGTTGGGGTTTATTTGTAAGGGGACCACTAGAGTCTTGTGTATTTTTTTTTTTTCACGAGGGATGAGTCTGTTTGAGCTTAATGATGGTGATGATAGGGTTGAGTGTTTATGGGTAAGAATCAGAGCGAAGGCCAACAAGGCAGATATCATGATAGCATAGACTGCTCAACTAGGATGAAGAGGCAGATGAAATATCCTATAAGCAGCTGGGAGAATTCTTACAATTGCTAGCCCTTGTTCTCCTGGGGGACTTCAACTTACCAGATGTCTGCTGGAAATACAACACAGCAGAGAGGAAACAGTCTAGGAGGTTCCTGAAGTGTGTGGAAGATAACTTCCTGACACAGCTGGTGAGTAAGCCAGCTAGGGAAGGTGCCTCACTGGACCTTTTGCTTGGAAATTTTGATTCTGTGAAACAGAGAAGGACTTGTGGGTGATGTGAAGTTTGGAGGCTGTCTTGGGAATAGTGATCACAAATTAATAGTTTTCAATTCTTGGAAAAGTGAGGAGGGAGCTTAGCAGAACTGCCACCTTGGACTTCTGAAGGGTAGACTTTGGCCTAAGAGACTGGTTGACAGAGTCCCTGGGAGGCAGTCCTGAAGGGCAGAGGTGTCCAGGAAGGCTGGGCACTCTTCAAGAAGGAAATCCTAAAGGCACAGGAGCAGGCTGTCCCCATGTGCTGAAAGATAAGCTAGCGAGGAA